>JAQGAW010000029.1:0-56829 GCA_034698025.1 Phthiracarus crinitus
CCCAAGAATTTTGAAAAATCCGAAAGGAGACCCCCCCTAGACCATCCGACCATGGGACACCCTGATAAGTATTGAAGCATAAGTTAGATACTGTATTTATTTAATTTAAAATACTAACCATATTTTGTTTAAATAAACAATTTAGAACCGAATGAAGCTTTAATTATTATCCATACAATTTGTGTGTTAAGTTGTCTCCGAACAAGGGTTTCTCACTATAGGTAACATCCATAGCAGGGTTCGTATATAAAAATTTTGGGTCCTAAGTTATAGCAAATTATAATTTTAATTATTTTACATTTTATTATTCCCAAGTTATTTAAAATAATAATTTTTTGAGGAATTATAAATTTATATTATCAATTTTTTACAGTATATCTATTTAAAGTTTTGCATTCTACGTGTACTGTAATATGTACATAGAAATCAACAAAATAGACATTTCATAGACATTATTTGAGATTAGCATTGATTAGTTCTAGGATTATTGATAAGTGCTCAAACTCAAAATCTTAGAAATGAGTTTGGGTTAAAAAGTTTAAAAAAAAATATTAATCTCTAACTAAATCAGACAAAATTAGAACTTTAACTGCAACCCACTAACTTCGAGTTTTAATAATTATTCAGTTTTGAAACATAAATTATAATGAAAAGTAATCTCTAAAAATAAGCATAATAGCAAATATAAACAATCAAATACATTCTAAGTTTTAAATTAAATTTTAATAAATATTTGCAAAACATGTAATAAAATACAATTAAAATGATTTATGATCACATTTTTATAATAATTTAATAAATATAGCTATGTTTACAAAGTACAAAAGTTAACTGTTAACTTTTGTAATGTTTTAACTCTAACGGTTAAATTTTTTTTAACTTTTAACTTAACTTTCTATTAAATGTTCAAACTTTAATCCTCAACTTAATTGGTTAACTTTTAAAGTTAAAAGTAAACCGATAAATATGTTCATTTCTGGATACACGATGGTTCGCAAAAAAGTTTTGTGAAGAAATTAGTGTCGCATTAAGAAAGTTTTAGAGATACTCTATACTATGCTAATAAAATTTTTATAATGTATAAATTATATTATAAATAGTTTAATTGAAACAATATTATCAAAGATAATATTTAATTTATGAACAAACAGTATAAACAAAACGTCAATTCAATTACTAGCGAATTGAAAATCGTTAACGATTGAGCAAAATTGCAATAAAAACGAGTTACTGTTGAAGATATAATAAGGTCCAGATTAGTAAAATTAAAATTATAACTCATTTTATATATTAAATTTAAAAGTTATATTAATCTATAATTCAAATAATTTTTAAAAATATTTATTGAATGATTAATATAGAATTTTGCACATTTTTTCTAACGGTTTTCAATTCTCTAGTGATTACACTGAAATACCAGACAAATATTAGCAGTGTGTTGATTAAAAATGATTATAATAAATAGCGAAAACAATAGGTTAATTAACAATATATAAACCAAGATGAATATAAACTCTTGAATGAAACACGTATTTTTACACATTAGATGTCTCCACTTTGTACATATAGGTATACTGTATACTGTTATTGTACGTGTATTGTACGGTATATGCGATAATAACATGTATTAACGTTAAGCTGCGATATCATAACGTAATCGATTTGATAGGACATCAAAATGGGTGATGAGAATGACGATGACATCGATGATGGCATATATCACGATGAGGTTGAAATCGAAGACTTCGAGTATGACAGCGAAACGGACACATTCAGCTATCCGTGTCCATGCGGTGATCTGTTTGCCATCACTAGAGTAAGCCATCATTAGTGTTACCGCATTCATAGTTATGCTTATGTTTAGGAAGAATTATTGAATGGCGAAGACGTGGCGCGATGTCCCAGTTGTTCGCTTATCGTTAGGGTTGTGTTTAATGTCGACGATATCGACAGCTTATGCGAAAACAGACAAAAACAGAAGAAAACGTCGAATATTCTTGTCACCAATTAATTAATCATAAGTTAATCATTATTATTATTATAATTGTCATTAGAGAACGCAGAACTCGAACGCGTTATCTCCATATTGTTGTTATTGTAATTTTCATTTGATAAGGTAGAGCTCGATCGAGTGATCTCCATGTTATTATCATTGTAATTGTCATTAGAGAACGCAGAGCTCGAGCGAGTCATTTCCATATCAATAAACTCTCCGTTAACTGCATTTGGTTGACACGAAGTTGTCTTCCAATGCGTTCTCAAACCAGAAGCGCTTATATATTTTTTATTGCATGTTTGACAAGTGTACGGCCTGTTAAATATAACAAACAAATGTTAAATTATTATATTTTGTAATTTATTAAATAATAGTTAAAACACGTATATAAATTAAAATGTTAATCCATTGATAGTTTTAATTTAAATAAGAATATAAATAAATATTTATATAATTTATTAGACCTCTTATTAACATACCTTTCATTGGTATGTAATCGTTTGTGAAGCTTTAGATGAACGAATTGAGTGAACTTTGCGGGACACAGATCGCAAGCGTATGGTTTCTGTCCGCTATGAAGACGCAAATGAGTCTTAAGATTGCTGGTCGAACTGAATCGCTTTTTGCATACATCGCATTGATGTGGCTTTTCTCCAGTATGTACGAGATGGTGCTTCTGGAGATGAGCGAGTTGTGTGAAGCTTTTCGAACAAACCGAACATTTGAATGGACGCTCTCCTGAATGTGTCCTCAAATGCACTTTTAGATTAGATAACTGTCCAAACGTTTTGTAACATACATTACACTCGTAATGCATTTTCCCATCTTTTTTCTTTAGTGGGTATGGAAGAGATCTGTAGCCACGACTCGAGCCATTAGGAGAATATTGTCCGCTACCAGATATGCCGTTTGTTGAACCATTCGAAGGTATGCTCGACGGTGGAGATGGCGTACAATTTGATTGAGACAAAGCATACGGGCTTTTTGGATCAATGCCTGGCGGAGATCTCTGTAGCATAGGGTGTGCTGAAGGGTAGTCTAATGCCAGCGGAAGTTTCGGGTGAAACGGGTGTGATGTGCCGTTTGATCTTCCATTTATGTGATGATGTGACTGATGAACAGAATCTGGTGGAGGAATACCAGTGCTATGTTGAACGTGTTGCATCGCTGAATACGCGTACATATTGAAGTGCGACGGAGAGAACAGTGGTGTCATGCTATTCACGTATAAATAATTTGATGCTTGCGATGGTATGGATGGATATGATGGGTTCGGTGGACTGTTTCCTACACTGGTTAATACGCTTAGACTATGATTTTTATCTGTCGAATCTGGACTATGCATTTCGGGACTATTGTGGTTCGAGTTAGAGAATCGTCCATAACTTTTCTTCGGATGATACATGAGGTGACCACCATTTTCGTTTGACGGTTTAGTGGACCCACCATTCAGTGAACCGTGATTTAAATGATTACTATTGCTATTTATATTATCGTTATTAGTTTTATCGCCGTTCACTATTACATGCACTGGTTCTTTGACTGCGTTGAACTTATTGTTATTTGGCGTATAACTGGCAGCGTTCATACCATTCGCTGAAGTGAATGCTATTTGAATGGCTGCCGCCACTCTTTCCGCGTGAAGCCTCTGTATCAGCAAATTTTCCAATATTCCGGTCGGAGTATTGCTTGATTGTGTTTTGTTAGGACTCGTACTATTGTTTCCGCTTGTCATACGTTGAAATATTCCTTCAGAGAATGGTACTGAAAACGCAGATTCGCCACTTTTTGGCGATGAATTTGGGGAGCAATTCGGTGGTGCGCCACCATTTCGTTTCGAATTTTCGATTAATTGATCCTCAGAAGGAAATTTCGGACTCGTGGCATACGCAGGACTCGATGGGTCTGCCACTGAATAGGGTTTTTCTTGTTTTGGAGATACGCTTTTCTTCAATTCAGTTAAAGGCGTTTCGTCTGTTTTCTTGCCATTCGGTGGACTTCCAGACGTACGATAATGATATGCTTTCGGCATTTTAATCTTAACCATTCGAAATTCATTATCATTATTGTATTTAAGACCATCGCCTTTAATCTGCAAATATATGAAATTAATTAAAATTATGATTATTTTGAACAGATTTTCGAAACTCACATCTGATTTAGTTTTTTCCTTTTCCTTCTCTTTTTCACCCTTTTTTGGTTTAACCGCTCGTAAATCGAGCACATAGTTGTCGATATCACTATCGCTACTGTCTTCAGGTGGGGTTAAGTGGTCGTCGTGATACCCATTACTGTGATATCCTTCGTCACTTCTTGTACTTCCTTCAGTGGTGGGCGTAAGCCTAGTATTACCAGTAAAGTATTCTTTATCGGGTAATAATTGTTGTCCTAATAATTGAAAAAAATAATTCAACTCAAGCAACATATTAATTAATATGACTATAAGTCTTAATTTAGGAAAATCTCTTACGAATCCTTATCAACATCTGCTCTCCGGTCAACGGATAGTTTAGCCTTTCAGCGAATTCTTTACAATACCATACCAACAGTTCTTGGTTTGGTAGTACAGGCTTAATAGTGTAGAAGTAAATTTGTTGCTTGACTTGACACGCAACCAAGTTTTGGCTTTCGTTCGAATACGCCGGATTGACGTAACGCATCCAATTTGATTTTGTGGCGTCAAATCCATCGATATAGTGGTATGTGTCGGCTCCGGAGTATACTCGCCAGAAGTATTTTCTATTGGCGTCTTTTGGCACATCGTCTTTGTCATATATGTCTCCCACAAGGGGACCAAAACGTGTGCCTCGCGGTACGTAATCTGTGCTCCAAACGCCAAGAACCTGTCAAACACATTAACAATATTCCGATTGAGATTTGTGGTGACAAAACTTTTATGTTATAAAACAATAGTTTTTGAATGTAATATTTTTGCGTAACGTTTATGAGTGCGTTTATGCAATTTTTTTGCTTTTTATTATTTTCAGCGCTATTCTTATAATAAAATATTCTTTCGGAGTTAGAAAAAAATTGGCGGTTATTTATTTGAACAGAAAATTAATATAATATTTTGAACAAAAACACTTTAAACTTGTGGAATAAATATTTAGAAAATAATAATTGGCTGCGCGAATGTGTTCGCATTGGACTTTGAACACAGTCTGCAACCTTCGCATTACGTTAACAGCGCACAGACACTTCTTATCACACATTATTAAACTGTTTGCCATTCGCTGAATAAGCATTCAATTCACTCTTACTATTCAAATAAGATTACAGTATTTACGAAACAAATACATAGTAAACTTTTAAATTTATTATTATTATAACAATTTATTGAAACAAAGAAAAGAAAGAAAAAAATATTTATCACTATTATTATCTTATTATTATTTCTATACATAGAATGTTTTGTTTAAGCTAAAACTCGAATGCAGTTACGAATTAATGACATATAATTTAATAGTTAAAGCGAAAGTGTACGCAAAACGCCACACATCTGTATTGTGTGATATTTTCGAAATAATCATCTCAAATGTTTTTAGTAGACATCAGTTATTATGTGTTTGCGTGTGTTTATGCTTAAATAACATTTTTAAAACTTTTGACATTACGGTATCATTTAAAGAGAACCCATTGAGGCCAAAGTATTCAATTTGGTTAGCCTTGAAGTTAATATAAACAAAGCGCCAAAATAAGATATGATTTTATTATATATTATTTTTTAACTAATTTTTAGTGTCACTGACACTTTCATATTCAAATTGGCTTATGATAAGTCTAATTATCAGACATTTAAGTCATATTAATGAATGATTTATGTTAGAAATATAATTGATTATATTATTGAATATTGATTATAATTATAAAAATTATAATTATCTTTTCACGACAAATCGCACACATTTTCAGTGTACATAATTTGATTATATTATATTATTTTGATCACTATTTTTGGAAAATAAATTTTTCAATAGTAAAACAATACTTACATCGCTAAGCGTTTGTGACGGTCTAAGAACTAAATTTCTCGGCAAACTGGCCTCAGATCTGTTTGTAGCGGTCTTATGTGTTGAATCATCACATGTTTGATCGGGAACTAAATAAACAGCTAATTGATCGAAATCTTCTTCAGCAATTGAACTTAAGTCCCAGACTCCATCTTCCATTCTATGGAGCTATAAAGAGTTAGAAACCAAACAATTAATTAGAAAAGTTTTTAAAAATATTAATTTTCTCATTATTAAGCAGCAATATGTATATATGTTAAAACAAATTTACAACACGCATGAAATCTAATCAAATCAATTGAATTCAAGAAAATTTCAAATTAACCGGTAATCACAAAATTACCTCTTTATAATCAGTACAGAATTCGCCGATTAATTTGTCGTCCAAGTAATAAAAAGTTTGTGCACTGCTCTCTATACTTAATGGGAATTTCATTTCCAATCCACTAAACTAACTTTTTTACTATTTAATTCTTATTCTTTATTAACTTTTTTGTGACTTCTACAGTATAGCATCAGAAAACTTCTAAAAATGAAATGTTTTCAAAGAGTTTTTATCGAAAAGCGAGACTCCCTGAGCATTGAATTTTGTTATAACTGTTAGCAGAGTTATTCTCTATACCTCAATGTTATTCATTATCGCTCTGAGAGTGAAAAAGAGTTGCAGAGCGCTTGTCTAAAGTAGTGGTAACAAACGTGATAAGTTTGTTATCTTTTGGCCATCATTTGCATAACTTATATGTATTAAAAAAAGAGGTGGAGATGTGAAACAGTAAAATTGTAAAAATTTAAATACAGTAATATAAGCTATAGTATACGTTAAAATAGTAGCAAACATGTTGTGCGAACTGTATATAAGCTTATTAAACTTTAATCAATGTAAAGGTGAAGGTGAAGATAATATGTCAGTAAAAATATTACACATAGAACTACATTTGTGCGCTGTTATCGGTCGCAGACCTTAATATTTAATATAATAATAAGCTAAACAGCAGCGCATGATATATTCAAGTGTATACGTCTTAACTAAACATTATAAAGTTTTTTACATTAACGAATAAGTTGATTATCGAGAAAGCATTTCAAGGTAAAAAATAGGTTAGTAGCCCATAGTGTATACTTAGTTTTGATGCGAAAGAGTAAAAATAAAGTTCTCTCTCTCTCTAAAATGGATGGCGTTATAAAAGAGTTTAATATATGCCTTTTGGGCTCAAAGAAAATCTTTTATCTCGCGTGTGTTTATTATTTAATTTGAACATAGCCTACAGTTTAATAAAGAGACGTCTGGGTTATGGGTTTGCATCTCTCTCTCTCTCTCTCTCTCTCTCTCTCTCTCTCTCATCTCTCTCTCTCTCTCTCTCTCTCTCTCTCTCTCTCTCTCTCTCTCTCTCTCTCTCTCCTCACAATTCATATATTTTCCTTATCCTACTTTTTCACATTATTAAAATAAATATTTTTTAGCCTTACTCCAAAAAAATTATTATTACTACTGTACAATGTTTGTGCGCATCTGTTTAATGCGTTTTGTCGTTTAATAAATAACATGATCACAAGTGAGAGGCCCAACCAAATCCTTTCGCTTTATGAGTGCATTTTACACTATTTTTTATTCGTTTATGTACATTATATCTCTCTATGATATAACTTTTTTCTATCGCGCACTCTTTTTTAGAATCACAAGTAACTGTTAATCGTATCACAACTGAAAACGGCATTGAAATGCGTCCTGCCTTGAACTTGAAAAAAAATAAAAAAGCAACAGTTACTTTAATCACATTAAAATCCTTTATCGCTATCGCCATGAAACACACACTGAACTGATATCGATATAAGCGAAGCGTATATACAGTGTATATACTATTCTAAAATTCGATTTACCATTTTTAATGTATGATAAGTTTATTTATTAATATCTTTATTATTGTTTTAATTTGCAAATCGCAAGCATAGTATTGTTATTTAATGGAATTTGAGTTATCATTCCTATATTTTTCACTAAAATATTTGATGCGTGATTTCTTTCAATGCAAATAAATATTTGACAACAAACAACTGAATTTAAGGTTTTCCTAAATTCGTTTTTTGTTCATCAGCACAATCAACACAGACTTCACAAAAAAATTCTCATGTGATCGGGAAATGAAGGAAAGGAAAAACACGGAAGTGAAAGAAAACGCTGTAATAATGTTTACTACATCTCTATATTTATTCATATATACGAATAAATATAGAAAAAGAGGAAAAGAATGAGAATGAGGCAGAAAAAAGAATGCATTCTTTAGAAAAAGTGTGAGAAAATAAAATCGCAAGTGTGTGCAGAGATTTATAAATAAAGAGTAGACGAAATATACATAAGGTCAGGGACGAGTAGAAAGTGCACACAACCACAACCAGACAGACCAAAATAACCCGTGCATACACAACAACAACAAAACCTTCTACAGTCAACTGTACATTCTCTGTTGGCTACTCTCTCGCAATTTCCCTCTTTTACTTCTTTTGCATTTGAAAGTGGATACTTTCGCCTTAACAGTTACAAACTTATTATTATTTATTATATATTACTTTCTATGGGAAAGTGCAGTCAAGGATAGGACTGGAGAGCAAAAAAATATTTTCGTGAAAAGTCCGGAAAAAAGCAATAATATAACGTTATATTTGGGGCTAAAGATGTTTTACTAATTATACCAACGGGACAGCAGGATGTCTGCATTTATCATCCAACATGACTAATCAAACTACACTTTATGGGTTATCTATCAATTCAATGTTTTAACCATTTATTTTTTTGCGATATATCTTTTATTAGTCAGTGTTATCGCTCTTAATCGAGCGTTGATTTGTAAATATAAATACTTAAGTTTTTACAATAACATATTTTTCTTTCGCAATATATATAACAAATATAACATTTTAAACTAAAAACAAAAATATTTCTGATTACATATTTTGACTCAATACTTTAAGAGTAACAGACTATAAAGTTCAGCCGAAGTGTAACAAAATATTTTATGGTCGCTAAAAACCTGATAACTAAACGAATGAAAAGAAGTAATAAAAAATTGAAAAATTATAGCTCAAGTTCAAAATCAAGAATTAAGGAAACAAGTTCGCCCTCATTCCCATCAGGTTTTTTCTCGTAGCCATTATGCGTGTTTGACAGCACTTTTTATTTATTTATTTTTCATTAATATCGATTCTTAAGATAAAAGCGTTTTAAAAAATCAAATTTTTCTCATTGCTTGTAATGATAATCAAGATGTCCCAGAGTTGAACTTTCGTCAATTTAGATTAAACCGACGAAAAATAAAATAAATAAATAAAACCCTCAATCAAAGACCACTCCGGAGATGAAATGGCAGTCACTTATTATTAGTTATATTAATAAAACAAATGCCAATTTTTGTTTTAACGATGTTAAACGAAGTGAAATAGTTTGTAATTAACTGTTTGTGCGATTAGAGTGTATTTATTTATTTTTATTATCTTTAAAATCATAAACTTATTTTGCAGCTTAAAAACTACCGAAAGCTATAAAAATTCTTCATATTTTTCTTATTATTTGGATTTAAAGTTCTTCAAAATAATAATAAAAATCTATAAAAATAATTTCTAATTAATTTTTTTCTCTTTCGTTAAGTGAAGAGTTCTTTTTTAGCGTTCACTATTTAATCTAAAATTAAATCATTTTATCCCAAAAAAAGTGTCGCACTAATTGATCAAACGAGCGAACTTTATAGAGAATTTTTTTATCTGATTCAATGTACAAGAAAAGAAGTAATTTCATCCTCTCTCGAACTCAAACATTATTACACTCCAAAAACAGTCTGTAATAGAATCGCGTTTCTCTGTAATCTTTGTCGCAACGAGTTTTAAACATGATATTAAACTAAACACACATTTAAAGGCGAAAATTGAAAAATATTAAAAGCAGAGCGCAATGCATCGCAACTTCTTTTTTAAACAAGAAATTGTGTACACAATTAACGCCTCTATAGACATGAGTCAATCATTCTATTCATTGGAATTTTAATTCCCAATTGGTTTGTGTAGAGATGAGGGATATATGTGTGAGAGAGCGGGAGGAAAGAGAGATCGGCTCAACTGTTCATAAGTTCACACAATTTTAAGTGCGTTTAAAGTGATACCCAAAGTGCAAGTTATTTCTAAATGGGATAACTATTTATTCCCTTCTCTTTTTAAAGAAAAATACAGCTCTTTTTTCGCGCTTCACTTTCCAATTTCTATAAAACCAATTTATACAAAGTTGACTTTGTGTTGAAAAATAAAATTTTGCAACGCTTACAACACAGAGATAGTATATTAGTTCGCATCGCTTTTGTGACTAAAAATGCTCTTTAAATCCGATGGATTTAAAAAGGGAATTATACGGATGTATCACTTTGTATGAGTATGTGTTGAGGCAAAGCGTCCTTTAATGCGTACTCTGTTCACAGCTCTCAGGCGAACACATTCAGCATGAAATACGTAACTAAATGAATTTAGAGTTCACACATACATACATACATACATGCACCGACTCGTCCATACATAGACCCAGTATTGAATGAGCTGTCGCGGCAAAATTATTGCGCGACTTATCAAAAGCAGATCTGTTGAAGCGAAAAATTTTTCTCGTCATTGACAGATATTGTACTTTCCAACACCAAACTAATCCCCTCTTCTCTCTATTTTTTGAATTATATTTAAGTTTTCTCTGCAGTACATTTTAGTATAGAAATGTTATGTAAGAATGCAATATAGAAGAAGAAGACGAAATGCGAAAGAAGGGAAATTTCGCTCTCTCTATATATTCTACTGTATAACTGCCGCTATTCTTACGTAATATAGCGCATCGCATCAATTGGAAAACCGACAACAAAGGTAAAGGCATTTCATTCCCTATTCATTCACGCTGTGCCTCTCACTCAGACGTCCATTCAAATAAGTACCCGATTTTTTGGTGAGTCCTCACACATACAGGCACACACTTGTAATAACATCGCTTTCTAATGTCATCCCTAAAAAGCGACTGCTTTACGAAATAATAGAGAGAATATATACTTTTTGGTGCACAATCACAATCAACATATACAACAGTGAACGCATACAGCTCTCACACCACACAAAAAACTCTAACAAATTCATATATATTGCCACTTAATTCATACTTACCTTAATTTATATTCACAATAAAGTCGGTTCGTCAGTCACGAGAAAAAGAGAGAGAGACTTGTTCCTCGGTTTTCTTCCACAAACTTGCTATAAATCGTATATTTATTCTTATTCTTAAGATATTGACCAATCTGTGCAATAGATATGTACGCATTTAGAGGAGTGGCTATTATTTCAACTTAAGAACTATATATTTTTAATACTGTTATTTTTTATGTTAGAGTATAAACTAAAATAGATGTGCAAAACACAAGTAGCGACCAGTGATAGCATCACTTATTCCGTCACAGAGATTATTCACTCTACCGATCAAAACATAGCGACGAGTTTTTAAAAATTTTTCCGTGAAAGTAACTTTTGCATGCGATATCATTTTATAAGACACTATGTTTGTTCGAAAAGAACCGCTTTTAAAAAAGTGTCGTCAAATAAAGAGAAACAGAAAAAATCGGTTATTTTTCAGTCACTACCACTATATAACAGTTATATATGGCTCATCAATGCGATAAAGCAGAATAAAAACTGTTTGACGGTTTTATGTAACATCAAAAATGAGTTGCAAAGTAAGTATTGGGTGTCATTCATCGGACCAAACAGTGAAACCCGAAATCAATTGAAAGTGTAAAGAAAGAGAGAGAATGAGAACATAAAAAATGGTTTTAAACTTTTCTCGCACTGACTTCAGTCAAGTGTTCAGCTGTTAAAGTGTCGAAAGAGCTTCGCTAAAAATTTTTGATCATTACAACCAGAACTAGAGTTTAAGAAACAGAACAAAAGCACTTAATGGACAATTCTTTGACATAAAAATAAATGATCCAAATGTGTGTGCAAAACGAGAAAACAAAATAGAAAAATCAGTGAAGTTATTATAATTATCTAATATTTTATTTGTTATTTACTTTTAAAAATATATCAATAAAAACTTTTTGCCAATATTTAGTTCAAACATTAGAAAACAAAAAACAGATCTAAAATCTGTTGTAAAGTGAGAGGAAAACATCGCATGAAAAATGAGAGCAGAAGCTGTTAAATCACTTCTAAACAGACAGTGAAAACTTTTAATGGTCATTGCGAAGTATGATCGAAACTGTCATAAATAAAACAGTTATAATTCAGTTTAAACATATGAATCCGGACGTTGGAAAACGGTTTCAATAATAAACTTAATGGTTTGCTCCATCAATATGTTTAGCGATTGTTAATCGGCTCCCATAGCAGTGTTCACAATTCCCACGCAAAACTGAAAACTATCTTATAGTTCACTATAGACTTAAAGGATCGCTGTTTCACTCTCTTTGCTCAAAACTCACACACTCTCACCATTTTTTCGAATTTTGCGAGAGGAGAGTGAAAAACAGAGATCCTTTAAGGGCACAATAAGATAGTTTTCAGTTATGCGGAAGAATGATGTGAAAGGGGAATGCGAGGGGAAGTGTGAACACTGCTATGGGAGCCGATTAGGGACCGCTAACTCTATGTCATTGAAGAAAACGTTCTGTTTGTTATTGAACTCGTTTTCCTACTTCCGGATTCAGATGTTTAAACACTTTTATAACTGTTTTATTTATGGCAGTTTCGATGATACTTCGCAATGACCATTAAAAGTTTTCACTGTCTGTTTAAAACTGATTTAACAGCTTCTGCTCTCGTTTTTCATGCGATGTTTTCCTCTCACTTTACAACAGATTTTAGAGCTGTTTAATGTTTGCAAAAAAGTTCTTTTATATATACTCTTTAATTGTAAATAACAAACAAAATATTAAATAATTAAAATAACTTCACTTATTTTTCAATTTTGTTTTCTCGTTTGGCGTACAGGTTTGTGTATCGCTTACACATTGAGGCAAACAATTATAAGCGCTTTTGTTCTCTAACATACGGTTAATCATGAAACTCTAGTTCAGGTATAAACTAATAATCAAAAATTTCTTACACAAAAACTAGTTCAAGGATTGCTTCGAGCGATAGCACTGTTTCTCATCATTATTGTAAAGCTATTTAATTTAAACATACTTTTCTTAATATTTGCATTCATAAGCTCTCATTTCAAGGTTAGCGAAATTTGTTTCTGGTCTGCAATTTTTTCTTTTAACATTTATTTGTAAAAAAATTTTGATTTTAACCCTTCAATCCTTTTCTAAAACTATTTACGGTTAGATTAAGAATCGATGCTTAAAAAAATTTCCAAGAAAAAAATAGAAAAATACTTTGTTTTTTGTTCGATCGTATAATCACACCCTAACCCTATCCCTATCCCTATCCTTAACAAATTAGAAGAATTAATTGTTTTGGCAAACACTCTCTCAAAACACATCGTGACTTAAGGAAACAACTCAATATAAGTTGAGCGCAAAAAAGAGCAAAAATGAATTTGGCAATGATGTGTACGATAATTCTGACATTGTATATGCACATACGTTCTGCACAAATATTCCAAACACACTAAGCTTACTAATATTTAATGAACGGTTAATTTTTAGGTGGAGAACTTCTCAAAAGAAAAGGCGAAAAAACTTTCGCTTTAATAAATAACTTGTTGAGTGCAAGGACACTATTTTTATTATTAAATGGCATTCGCTTATGAATTATTTTCACTATCTCTGACCTTCTAATTGCGTTGAGCTCAAACTCAAGGCTGAATTATTAATAAATACTATTTTTAATTAATTATTTTCTTTATAATAAATAATCCAATGCATTGGATCAGCGCATGCAATACAAAAGATTTACAGTCAGTCTCTCTCTATCTCTGTTTATCTGCCTCTTTATCTTAATATTCACGCTATAATTGAATGAAACAATAGCACTAGTAATTTGAGGCTGAAATTTCAATTATTTTAACCCACACCACACACACATGTGGAAGAAAACAGAGAAAAATTATAATTTTTAATACCGAATAAATTACTGCAAAAAATGAGAAAAAACATCTGCATGTTGTGTACTGACGTGTGTGTAAGAGTTTTAAAGCTAAAATTGGAACCGTTTCTCCTTAAAGAGTGAGTGGAAGTGTTCCGCAATTTAGGTCAAGTGCAATAACCATGCAGATGGTCGTACAGTTTAAAACTTTAACTGTGAACTAAATATTATTCGTCTGGTTTTTGGTGCGGACAATGAAACCGCACTTCTTTATTATTTTGATTATTACAGTTCTGTATTGTAAGTCAATAGAAAAAAGTCTTAGCCTACGATTTTCTACCTATTTATACCTGCAAACATGTGAACCTAAACGTTGCTATCTATCGACAACTAACAAATAACTTCTGTACTGTAAAGTAAAGAAATAATGCTTTACTTGTACTAAAAAGAGAGTCGTCGTCCTCTGCGGAGTTTTTACTTCCGCAAGTTTTTTCAATAACAAACACATAACGGTATCTCTTTTTCTGTTAACCTTTTTGTGTGTGTTGTGATAGAAAACTTTTGCTTAATATGGTAATAGCTGTTTCGAGGAACAGATACAATAGAGTAACCACTGCTTACAGTTTGCACTGTAAGAAGTACTGCGTGTGTGTCTGTTTAGGTCATCCTTTCGCTTCACCTCTCACTAACTACTATTAGCCTCATTTTAGAAGAGATGAGAGAAACGAACTATTTTTAGATAATGTACTTTCCTATGTATTGGTGTGGAAGATATAGGAATTCATTAAAAACTATAATAAAAAAGATTTCTCTAACGATAAGTATATATTATAAAACACTTGAATAGAGAAACGCTTGAATTTCTGGACGAAAGCCCAGTTAATGCATCGATAGTTTAATTGATGACCAAACGTGCGGTAATACTGTCTAAAATGCCCGAAGCTATTAAAATATAGTACTGTAATACTTAACCCCTGATCATCTTGATATCTCTTCAACTCTAGATTACACGCAGAGAGCATAACAAAATGAAAAAATTGTATTTTCTTTATACTAAATCTAGTCATACATATAAAAAATGTTATGCTGTTTCCTCATAGAGTAAGATTTTTTATATGCTAAACTTTATAGTTTAAAAATCTTAAGTTAACAGTGTCCTCTGTTTTCACGGTCATGTGTTAATTAAATAATAGACCCCTTTTGTAGTGTTAAATCCCTGTTTATATAGCAACGGGAGTGAAGTTTTTCTTTTGCTTATCATAAATTAATTGCTTTTGACTTAAACATCATTAACACTTTTAGCTTATATTTTTCGTTATATTAATATTACCAGAAAAAATTCGTTTCCGTCTTTGGAAACATTGCGTTCAAAGGATAACAAATAATAAACTCTCTCTCTCTCTCTCTCTCTCTCCTCGAAATAGTAATTGTTTGGAGTTTATAACAGCGAAAACTTGTTATTAAATTATTCGTACTTAAACTCAAACTAATAAAATTGCGGAGAACTTCAAAAAAGGAGTTTTAAAAATATTGTTTCTCTGCTTCTTTTAAACAGTATATCATTAAAGTTTGTAATGCTATTACACTTCCTAACATATGCAGTGATTTTTAAATGTTAGGTTTTATTCTCTTAACGTCTTGTATCATTAATATAAATCAATCAACTTTTTCTGAACAGAAAATCTACTTAAACGCTATCATATATAATAATCTTTATGGAGAATTACGTAAATCGCTCATTCATTTCTCAACAAAAGCAAATATGACATAACAATGTTGTGTACATTTTTGTTTAACGCATTGCATAATAATCAAACGTAATAAATATGATCCGATTTTAACAATGAGTGACTTTTAAAGAACTAACCTTAAGCTCTAAATGTATAATGAAAAAAAGATGATATAAAGAACGAGAAATAAATAGAGAGAGAATTAGATAACAGAAAATTTTTATCATTCTTTAATATGTATTAAAATACTTTCAAATTAAAAATAAATAAAAGCAAACTTAAAAATATGCAAAACGATATCTGAAGCGAAAAAAAGTTTAAAAGTTTCTCTTTGATATCTCTTCACCTCTAGATTACACGCAGAGAGCATAACAAAATGAAAAAAATTGTAGTTTCTTTATACTAAAAAATCTAGTCATACATATAAAAAATGTTATACGGTTTCCTCAAACAGTAAGATTTTTTATATGCTAAACTTTTTTTCATTGTGAAAACGAATGTCATACTCATAATGATATGCCTATTTGTTTAAAAAAACCGTGGAAGCGCTCCCGCAGTGATCCGGTGAATATTTTTTCTTATGTAATAGCATATGTTACGTAACAATGGACTGTTATATCAAAGTATTGTCAATCATTATTCCAATAGGAAGAGCATATTATAGACAAGTTTTTGATTTGTTCGGAGAGGAGAGAGAGATTGCAGTTTGAGGTCATAAGCAAAAGCATCATTGCATCATTGGATACAATATTGGTTTTAATATCGAAAAATAAGTTTATTTTCCTTATAGTTTTTTCTTAATATAAATGTAAATCAAAGGACAAGAGAGTGTGGTTTTTAAGTTAAATAAGTAAAAACGAGAAATAGACTGTAACAGCTTGCGAACAATTTCAATCATAGATATATATTTGGTATAAGCTTATAATTCAAAACATAATGAAAACTAGAAGCTAAAAAAGTGCATTCAACTGAAAGTTTCTGTCCAGTATTAATATAGTACGTGCGCATGAAAAGCGATCACTTTAATGCTCATCCTATTCAATCAATTTTCAATGGTTATACTGTAACAGTACTCTACACATTCTCTGATCAAAAGAGTGTATGAGATATCAAAAATAAGAGCTCAAAAATCAGTGGTTTTTTAAGAGCATCGGACAAAACCTTTACAAATGATATTTCAGATTTAACAGATATGTACGTGTGAAATATGAAGTAACAGATGTGCGAACGCTATTCAATAGTAATAGCGAGTGCATTGGCAGGTAAATTAACCGAATAATAAAAAACCGACCATTTATGTAACATAGAAGCCAAACATTTGTCATTTTGACTGCGCTATGATGTGATAGAATTTATTTTTTTAATCTTTTACTCTTAAACGCATATTATATTTTTAAATGAATAGAAGATTGAATATTACTTTTCAAGCTTTATTATAGCATTAATAGCGTTATTATATTAAAACGAAAAGTACAGTAAGGAAGACGTGCCCAAAAAGTTTTTTCTTTTCTGTTGAAGTAGAAAGTAATATAACTTTATTTAATTAATGCACGATTTTAGGAAATCAAATCTTTTTATCTGATTAACGAAAATAAGTGATGATACTGTACACGTAAAATATAATATTGTATTGCGTTCGGGATTTGAAAAGAGAGAAATTAAAAGTTAAATTAAATGGAAATTTCATTCGCATATTAACGTGTTTATAACAATCACATAAGTATCTAATAATATAAAAAATAGTTATATGGCTGATCTGAATGGCAAACACCCATCAAAAAACATGCAGTGCATCGCACCCTCAGGACATTTTAGTAGGTTTTCATTCCAGTTTTCGCGAAACTCTAGCAAAGGTCGCATTTGCTTCTGGTAGTGATACTCGACGGCATGGCTTTACAGCGTTTTTTGCAATGCGATTGCATTAAAAGCGGCATCAAAGCATAGCGTAGCCGAACAGAAATGAACAGAACTAAACAGCGATGCATAGCGTTGACCGTGAACTAGTTTTCCTTTACTTCCTGAATAACGGGACTGAATATCTTGAAGGGAAACAAAAGTTTTCGAATGCTGTTTCACGTTTTTTATGCTTACACTTAAGTGTAATCATGATTTTATATGTATTAAAATTTTTTATCCGTATGAAGAAAGAGATAGAAGAGAGAAAGAAATGAAAAATTTAATACGTGAAAAAATGCTACCAAAACACACGATTAGAATACCAGTTGCAGACAACAGCATTTTTTCATTATTATTTTTAGCGTTGTTGTTGTTTGCTGCTAATGCTGATGCTATTGCTTACAACCAATTCAATCGCTAGTGATGTTTCAGCTCTTATTTTTTTTTATTAATATTAGAATAGCTTCCGTAAAAAATTTCTGATTTAAAGCCGACATTTATTGGGCGGAAATCTATAATAAAATTTTGTCATAAAAATGAGACTTACAGAAGTTAGAATTTACGAACTTTCACCTCACATTTCTAACTAACGATGATATAATTGCTTTCACTTTGAATTTATTTTCGATACTAACTAAAACGCAGGTGTTTTTCTCGTACGCTTATCTGCTTTTTCTCTTTCTATTTTTCCCTCTGTTAGATATTCGCCTTTTGAAAGTGAGTTTAAATAAACTTTTCTGGACTTGAACTCACTTATTGTGTAATAAAATGAAATTTTGGAAAATGTTTGAACACACGCGTCATAATACAGTAAGTTATGTACCCATTATTAGTGATGTTTTAAATCGTTTTGCTACCTTTTTCCTAGAATACGAAATAACTGGCCATAACTGTCCGCCCGAAAGAGAAAATAAATTTTGTTCAGAACCTGTAATCTTGCGCTTATTTAACCAGAGAAAAAATTCTTTCAATCGTTAAGAGAGGAACTGATTTAATAACCCTATCATTAAATACATACATAGAGTGGAAGATAATTTTGTGGACCACATTTTTTTGTATCATTGCACACACAACCATATATAATGTTACCCTTTAAAAAAGTTACAATTGTCGTTATATAACAAAACAGCAACAAAAAAATCGCAATAAAAAAAGTTCTGCGGTGCATATCAATCCGGGGTGGGATTGATTGCATTGTTTTCCTATTTTATTTCGCTATGCTTTGACATTTGTTTTGTTTTTTCCGATTATAATTGTATCTTCTCTGAAACGGTAATGTTTAATATTCACGCAAATATCACGGGTCTTGATCTCATCTCTACCCTCGCGGGCGTTTGCTTTGTCTACAAACGAAAACTTTTTTAAGAAACAACAACACGAGAGGAGAAAACGGTAGAGAATTAAGATTATCACTGCTGAGCAGTGGCTGTTGTCTGATCCGTTCAAGAAATCTCTTCCTGGTTTTGTCGATCGCACGGCTTTTTGAATTGAAAGAAACGCGATATTTAGTAAGATCTATATTATATGGTAATTGATCAGAATCCGAGTATTTATAAGCATCGAAATGGGAAGCGATCCTCAAAAACATGTTATTGAAGAAATAAAATATATAGCGAGAGAGAGAACGATAGTGTAAAGTGCTTTTTTAATCAATAAGGGGAACAAACAACGCAAGGAAGTAACTTAAGATACATAGAAGTATTTTTTATCGAAGCAGCGACCGCTTTTAAATGAGGTTTAGGTTGAAGAGAGAGAGAGAACTTGAACTTGAAAAAACGTACCGTTACGTTGCGGTACTGTATTGCACTTGTATTATGTTAGTGTGGAATGAATATATATATACATATAACATTAAATGCCTGAGACCGTGGGAATTGAGAGTGAGTTCTCCAAAAGGTGAAAATATTGTATTAATTTTAAATGTTGGCATAGAGTTAGCATAAAACAGTAACATTAGAGGTGAATAAGCTATGTTTAGATTAGAGTTACTGACGAGTTATCGTTATTAAACAGTTTAAGTCTTAAAAGGTTTAAATTCAGGAAGTGGTGTGAAAAACTATTTAAATATTTTTAATATAAGAATTTAACTGTTTATTAATTTCATTGTGATTATTCGTACATTAGAATCTAATCTTTATTATTAACTTTGGAATAATTATTAAATTACTCAGTTTTGATTCTTTATTATATTCACATAATGTATTTGAATATAAACGATAGTAATTACTATGTAATAGTTTTAAAGATTTAAAAAATTTATCGAAAATTTCCGGAAATAAGTAAAAAATACAGGAATTTCTGAAACAATATTATCATTTATTTATTATTATTTATTTTAGTATTTCTTCCATAATAGTTATAACCAAATTGTTTTAATTTAATTAAAGAATACCTCAGAGTGGTATAAAAAAGAAGTGTAAAGCTTTATTTAAAATTTGAATTTCGAAATTAGTAGAAATAGATATAATTATACACTAAAACAATACCTTTATGTTGCATAATGCGATGAATGTAATAATAATGAAAAGTTGATAATCAAAAAACTTGTAACGAACGTCGCGACTAAAGTACACATCATTTAATTTTGCGTTTAACACCAATATTTTAATATCCAATTATATATCATAATATTTTTCAGTAATTTTGTATGAATTAGTTGATAAAACTAAAACAATAGTTGCATCACTTGAATGTTTTGTTATCTATAATTCTGTAATGTTAGAGATGAGCAGCACATGCACATCACATCACACACTACTTTAAAAAAAAGTTTCGCACACGAGAACGGGAGATACACTTCAATCCTTTTCAATCATAGAAATGATGGTTTGGTACGAGTTCTTTTGCTTCTTATGGCAAACTAGAGCTTTTATAGTGAAAGCACAGCAGTTACACATGGAATACCATTTCAACAGTGCTTTAACAACCAAACGTTAGTGGATTTACTTGTTGGGCTAAAACCAGTTTTTACAAACTTATAACTGTATAACGTTTCACATTAAATATATTCGTACACTGAAACAAGTGTTTACGCGCTATTGGTTTATCTGAATTTTGCGCGAAAATATTTTTGCCAAATTTAAGTGACATTACTTTGCGAACTTGCGTTAAATGCACTCACACTTAACATATTACCTTTAACACTAAACTCCAGCATTCGTTCGTCACGTCATCATTCTGTTACCTCCCCTTACGAGTTGGTTACCCATTCCTCAGCTTACGGTTATCCATACATCTTAGACTAATGCTATCAAACGCCAACTTATTCCGATACAAAACATACAAAACTTTATTTATGAAATTTTATCAAACATTACGAACATTTTTACATTATAATAGCCCACGAAAATTGCAAGAATTGTGTATAAAACATAATTATTAATTAAATAATCAAAATTTACCAAAATAGTACCAAAAATAGTATTTACTGTATTTCTCAATATTTTAAAGACTTGTCAAAATTTCTCAATATAAAAATTTTATTGCAATTCTATTATTTCTAAATTATCGAACATATTGTACTTTAGTAATTATTTACTATAAAAATTTGAAAACTATTTTAAATTTCGCAAAATAAATTTATCTCCGATTTTTAAAAATATTTTTTTAATGTGTTTACAAAACTAAATAGGATTTAAGTGATAATTTTTCGATTTCGGGAAAATTGCATTTAAATAGCATAAAATACCACATATAAAATTCATAAAAAGAATCCACGTTTTGTGATTTGAGCGTATATTCTAATTTATGAAATAAAAAAGTAGCAAATGCTATCATTTTGAAGTTCCGTTAATTAAAGTAAAATTTGATTATTTATTCACTTAATGTGATCATTATTCAACCATAATTAGTAACTAATATTATCTAATATTATTTGGTAATAACAATCTTTTAAACTTTAACACTTTTTTGGTTTTTCGATCAGAAAATGAAGATATTATTGGGAATTGACTACATCTATAAATAAAACGTTTTAATCGATGAATGTTTGCAGTTATAGATTGATTCAATTAAAAATATATTTAGAGCATATGAACAAATAACTAATAATTTTAGCTTTTAAATTACAAATTACATTGCAAATCAACGAATTAATAACCTCAGAAAACTGTGATCAATTTAGCAAAATCCATATTCATTGCAAATTAACAAATAGTTAAGAGTTTTAAAATTTATAACTCGCAATGCTAGAAATGTTAGCATTTTTTTAAGCAAAATAACTCTTGCAGTAAAATTAAAAGTTTAAATTTTAAGAAAAAATAAAAATATATAATAATAACAATAATGGCAATGCAGTCACTGTTGTGAAGAGAATATCATTAGAATGAACTCAATAGTGCACTGGAACACAATATTCTTCTCTCTCTCTCTCTCTCTAACTCTCTATGCATTCTATGCATTATGAGTTTTTGTATGTGTGATTCGTAAGGCAGATGCAACCATTAATGGTTAAAATTCAGTACTGTTAACGAGTTAGTTACAGGCCATATATCACGAAGAGATGCGTTTACTCTTTTTAACATAATACGGTCCACCTTTGATGAGCTTTTATTATTTCACGGCAAGAGAAAGCGATGCTTCTCTTTAGGGGTCGATAAGGGCATCATTGGTCTGAGCAAATGCTTTTATTATTGTTATGTATAGCCATAGGGCCACGAAAGGGAGTGTTCAACCATTCCATGCCATTAAGTGTTGTTGTTGTTGTTATTTATACATAAAAACAACGTACCAAAGAGTTTGACCATAAGAAAGTGGCGATTGTAAACACTTTTCTTCGGTCAACGACCTCTGCTTTGCTTTTTATGATAGATAGCCAATGTTTTCTCGGTTTCGTTTTTAGTGAGATAACAAAAAAGAGGAGAGAATCAATTACTTTCAATTGTTTTGTATACGAACAAAACAAAAAACAATATAATTTTCATAACAGCTTTGGAGATTCTAAAGCAGAAACTCACGCGAACATCACATTTGTGTGGTGTAACAAACAATTTGATAACATTTCAGTGTCAAAAAGAGCAGAGAAAGAGCAGAAAAGGACAGACTTACGACTAATGCCTTTTGCTTTAGAAAAACATTCACAATTGCTTATTACTTATCTTACAGTATTATTATAAATACATAGATTTGCTTTTATTGAACTTTCTTTAGTCTAAATATAAATATACTAATATACTAATAACTAATAACAGTACTTAAGCTTACATTTGGTTTATTGGGAAATATAGAAATATTTTGAGAGGTCAAAGACCCTGAATGAAAGTTTTCGATCAGACGATAAAGGATGCAATGTGCCGGACATTTAACTGAAATATTGGTCATATCATATCAAAGAGGTTGCAAAGGTTAAGTCGTTTGGGCGTTCGGAGGTGTTGTGTTGTATATATTTATTATACATCGTCTCTAACTAGGAATATATCGTAAATAAGTTGCGACAATAGCAGCTAATGCTAAACAAAACTTCCTGCTTATTCAACATATTGTGAAAGTCCACTCGAAATACGATACAATATATTAGACATTTTCTTATATACACGCTTTTCATGCATTGATAATAAGTTAGGAATATATTGTGCATTAAAAAATAGAAGTTTTTGTATAAAACGCATAAAAGTTAGGAGAAAGGGAGTGAAAGGTCACCAGTTAATAGTATTGGAGAGGAGGTGGAGGTGGAAGTAACCATTGAGAAAGTGCACCATAACAACAAACAAGTAAACAAACTTTTTAGACAACTCATTGTCGAGAGTTTAGCTGAAAATTTTCAGATCAATAACGGCTGATCGATCAATATTAAAGAAATTCTCAGATAAAAATCTTAAAATAACAATATCTTTGAAATGCGTTTATATGTTTATACGTCTATGTAAAGTACAGTAAAATATAGCGGATTGCAAGCAATACAGACAGTAATGTGTGATAGCTTTCTCAGCGTGTGATCGACCGTTCGCTCTGCAAAAATAGTATGATCTAAAATTGACAATAATATATATTGTATATTGAAATATCGTTTTAGTTATATGAACAGAGAAAACTTTTTCGAAAATTCTGAACACATATAAAAGGGTCAAATAAAATGGAGTTATTGTGTGCCCCTTTAATGGACAAATGAATGACAGTGAGTGGGCTCGAAGTTTGCGAACAGAAAACGCTAAAATTCACATTAGACTTGAGAAATGCAATAAAAAGCGAAAGGTGTTTCTCTAAATAATATATCGTTGAAGGCTTGCACTGTTGAGAATCAATAAACAGAATAAAATGTTTTAAGGCAAAGATAAAGCAATGATGGAACACACTATAACTTATGAGTTTCAGTTGACCGGCCGTCGACCCTAAACATAGGTCAGTGAATGTCCACTCTCTAGACAATTGAGCGCAGGTTAGTGTAAATGCCTTTCGGCCACACTATAAATATATGTCCACACTGTTGTTCACTGGCTATTTATAACAATAAGTTGCCAACAAACTAATATGCATTCCAATAGAAAGAGTTTGCACGCATTGCTAAGAACTGCGCGTTTTTCTGTAGAAAATAATAATAGTTTAGCGCAAATTGTAATACTGTAGTAACAGTACAACCAGTTCTCTACACATGTCCAGTATATTTGTATACTAAAGTTACTATTGATGGCTAGTAAATCAGGTAGGATTGAATAAATGAAAAGACTTATTTGTTGTGCCTGTCAGTGAGACGCGCTATTCGTTTATGTTATTCTAATAACTATTTTTCTGCTACTGTTCCAAACAAATAGTGTATACATATATATCGAATTTCCGGTTTAAAAATAACTTCAAACACACACGAACACCACTTCGCAAACAGAACTCAAAAATAACTAATTGAAAACACGATATTTGTTGGTCAGTTGCTGTTCATCAGGTTTTAACGCTTTAAGACATTGATTCCTACAATAAGATGACCGATTAGTTACGGCTACTAAACTCTATGAAAAATGACGGACAATTCAAAGAAAAACAGCTTTTAGAGTTTGATGAGAGAAAAGTGTGGTGACATTCGGTTCTGCCTTTATATTCAACTTAAATATTATAATAATCAATGATTGAGTTCAGATTCGTTTTGCGTATCACCAGTTCACGTCAAAATCAGTTTTTAAAAAGAAGAAAAAATCAAATACTCTTATAATGAAGTGATATTCAAGAGAAAATAATATAAAATTAACTGACATTATATGTTTTGGGGAAAACTTGAAACGCAGATGCGCTGTGAAAAAATATTTGCATAAATTATTATACATAAATCGATTAATTCAATACTGTTTATTTGATTCGATGAGAAATAGAAAGAAAAATTTTAAAAACGATATATATTTGGTATGAATTTTAAAAAAGATATACAAAAGTTTAAGTTTTTATTTGTAAATTAATTTTCACAATTGTTTGTTTCATTAACAATCAGTTATTTATTTATCTATTTTTAATCAAAATACAGTATATTACATATAAATAAATGTAAATAAATATCGAAAATAGTATTTTTCAAAAATACAATTATTCTAATCTTAGAAATTAGTAAAATAAAGTTTGAGTTAAAATCTAATACAGTATAATATTTTCTTTAATAGTAATACAAATAATCTATTTTTTAATAATTTTTCTTTACTTTAATATATCAACAAATCTGGTTCTAAATTAAATACTTTATTCTAATACAATCAGTGATTCAACGATAATATCAAGTTCTGTATCAATAAATTCATTTAAGAATATCCTGTGTTTAATCAACTTTCGGATTACCTGTTTATCTTTAATATAAATCTTTGATACCGATATCAAAAATAACGGTAAAACAAATAAACCCAATTTACATATTTAGTTACAATAATAGTTATAATAAATGGCAACATTAAAAAAATGTAAATGTAAATAAGCAGTAAATGACAGCTTTTCTACTGCTCATAACAGACTAATGATGTTGAAAGCGGGCTAATATTTATTTTGCAGAAAAAAACAGGATTAAACAGAAATAACTAATTAGTAATTTAAGAAAGGGTTAAATGCCAGCCCTTTTCAAGTTCAGGGTCGCATAAATAATTGCTCAAAGCGTTAGTGTAACACTTACACAATAAATACTAGTAAAAATTGATTATACAGTAATTTTCCTTCAATTTCAGATTCCATGTTATTAATTCATTTAAGAATGGCAGTCAGTCAAGCAAACTCTACTTTTTTTCCAAAACCATTTCCGAGTTTTTAGCATTTGATAGAAGCGGTGGATTAAATAAAAAAAAGTGCTTTGGAGAGAATCTCATGGCAAACTCGTAACAGTCACTGACAGACACCACTCGATGAATTCGCGAGTTTAAATATTTTCGTTGTTGCATAACCAGACTTTCAAGATATTGCTAAGACACGCTTCAATCTACTATACCTTACTTCCATGTGTTTATACATTTGGGAGGAGAGAGAGAATTTCAGTTTTTCAACTCTGCGGACAATTGTATTTTTTTGGATAAAGACAAACCGATATAACTGCATGACTGGGTTACTGATTGAGTGGAGATGCAAATCAAATTACCCTCAATATTGTTTTGCTGACAACAAATCTTTTGACAGTACAGTATTGCGCATATATATTCTACAAACTATATTCATTTTTACATTTAATAACATTATATTTTATTTTATTTTTTAAAAAAGGCTGTTAAACCTTTTCTATTTAATAATTAATAGTATTTCTGCTTACACACGCTATGACTTTAATAAATAAAAATAAATAATACAAAAGTTCAGGCTAAATAAAGTGATACTTATTTTGTGTTAATGCGTTCATATGTGTTATATGTCTATACACTATAAACTTACAGCTAAAAAATTTGACAATATTTTGAAAAGTATAGAGATTACGACACTTTCTCGCAGTATTTAATTTTTTACAATATTTACAAGATATATAAATAGCATATTTTTTCATCTGTTTATATGAAAATAAAAACCCAAACATATTGTATAGTAATCTAAACTAGCATTAATAATAAAACGCTTCTTCCGTGTATTAAAGCGAATCAAACGGCATTAAACACACACACGCGTACAGATTAAATAGAAAAACAGATAATAATAAAACGATCTCATGAGTAAATTGATAGAAACCGAGAGCTAACGGTAAATGCGTTTTATAATTTTTTTGTTTTGCTTCAGTAAAAAACAAGACATTCAACATTCAAGTTCAAGTTTGCGCTTTTTCTGCATTCGAAGGTAAACTAAGGTCATTGTGCTGCTTACCCACTGCTGCACTACAGCCTGAGGAGAGGGGATGGCATCACACGTACAACACAGCACTTGTACTGTAGAATTGAATTGTTGCGAGTCTGCACTAGTGATAGTTCCGTGAGCGTGACATTTAAGCTATCTCTCAGTTTACTCGTAAGAAAATGATATTAACGATGATATCGACGCTCTACCAGTCGCTTAATATATTCAATACCGTTATAGATATTTTCGTGCATACATTTTCCCTTTGAACGCACGGAAAGTTACGCACGAAGTCTTTTTATATTGCGAGATACACTGCTTTCTATACCGAATAGAGCGGAAAAAAGTTTTCTTCTTGTTGTCAATTGTTTACTTCCGCAAATATTGAACTGTATTATAGATAAGAGAGAAAGAGAAAAAATCTATAAGCGATAAATACTAGTATGTATTGACATTTTAGTGCACATTAATCTTTATGATAAAGTCATCGGCAATTTTTGGGTGCTGTCAGTTCAATGAATAGAAGAGAAATTATTATTGCGATTATCAAAACAGATCCCAATTTGTATTTTTATTTTTACATATTGAGCGATCGAGAGGTGCGCTACACTTTTCAATAGCCTAACATCTACTTGTATGCAAACATATGTCTTAAATGCGTAACACTATAAAAAGCGAAGATATAAAAATATTTACGATCGCATAGTGTTGTGTCTATGAATGCTTTCTCACTCTCTATCTCACCAAATCGCAAATCGCAGGTGAGTTCGAGTTCTTGCACAGACACTGAGGGAAAACTTATGGAAATTTTGGGAATAAAGATCGTAAATATTGTGAAGTTATTGCTCTTCAATTGAAATCGCATTCGAGTTATAAATTTTATCGAGAACTGTATGCTATAAAATTTTTGCAACAAATGTCGAAAAAATTTGTTAACCTATGATAATAAAAACACGGGAAAAAGCAATGATTTGTGAGTAGGAATATATGCGAATGTGTGCGCACATGCTTTACCAAAACTAAGAAAAATATAGGAACTATTAAAAGTCAACTCTAACTTTGTTTAGTTGAAGAACTTCTGGCACAGAAGTGGTAGTAATGTTGAATAAAAAAATCACATTATATTTTAAAAGCCACGCTCTGTATAAATATTACATCGCATCCCGGATGCTATTAACGATGATTTTTTCTTATATAAAATGCAACCATTGAAGAGAAAGGAATCCATAAGAATGGAGAGGTTATTAGAGAAGTGAAGTTAGTGGCGAAAAGTGCGGCGTACCAGTCGTCGACTGGTGCCGAAGCCATCGTTAATGCGCAACACTCAGTGCTGGCGCAAGATATGGCACAAGAAATCATGTGTCTATAACTCTATTTTTTGAAACGACAAAAACTTGTATTTCGAACACCGGTAACCCATACTCGCGTTCCCCCTTTTGCTTATTTTTTTCTCTGCCCTTTCAACTAGTATTACGATTGAGTGGAGGGAGAGAGAGAGGGAAATGTGTGTATGCATGTGTTTGAGCGTATAAGACGGGGTAAAAAATAAGTTTTCTTCTTTTTATTTTCTTGTCAGGTAAGATCAAGTAAAAGAAGTAAGAGGTTCAACGAACTCCATTCACCCAGCATTTAAAGCTGCGGGACTTGAATGCTTTACAGCGAAAATAGCATTCAGGAAAAAACAATCTCTTCAACAATTTTTACGTACACATAAGCAGCACTCCTATAACTCTTTAGATAACTATTTCTCTCTCCCTTAGATATATATACACACTTAAGATTAAATAGAGAAGTTGTTTAGTCTGTTTTTTATAAATACGGCAATATGTGTTTAACAAAAGTTTTTTAATCGCATTAGCATACAATAATACTAAGAAATACGCAATTTTTTACCTGTCGACGAAAACTTCCTCAGTGATGCTTAAATCGGAAGAGCGATCGAAAAAGAGAATGGGAATTAAAAAATATATTTAATACATTAAACAAACTAAAGGGTATTAATAAAGGTATAATATGCTAATTCCGTCAGTGATGTATGAGGAATTGAAAATTAGAAAAACAGCAAACAAAAATAATATTGACTCGCAAACTCGCAAAGGTCTGGTTCATTGTCAATGTCAAGGCAAACATGTGATTTGTGAGTGAGAATAAAATATTTAATAAAAATATTAGGAAAAAACAAAATTAGGAATACTGTATTAAAACCTTATTTATTGAATAGAATTGTGCATTTAATGATCGATCAGGTTATAAAATAATTATTATCCAAATTCAAACGACGACAACAACAAAAACAAAAACAAAAACAAAAGAAAAAAAGAGTAACCAGTTATGTATTAACTACTTTTTAATTCTAATGTATATAATAAGAGTTTAGACTACATTAGAACTTCTACTGTATGTGGTTTGTGCATAATATTCATGATTAGGTCAGCAGGAAAACTATTTCCAGAATGTTAGCCGCGAATAGAGAAATAAGATTCAATGATTGCCGGCAAACAAGGAAGTGATCTATTAGTACCTAACAGTGCTTTTTACTAAACTCTCTGTTCCTTACATTCTATGTTTACTCTTTATCATCATTACTACTCTATCGTCACTTTTTTTAAAAATCGTCCGATAAGTTACAATCATTCTTTGGTCGACTATTTTTTATCATTATTAAAAAACTTTGCTCTTGAAAAAAATTGAAAGAGGAAGTTAGTTATACCTTATAATAATAATCAATTTTTTAAACTTTATATTTACTTTTTCAAACTATTGTAATATGAATTGTGTTTTCGAAGTCTTACTGTAATACTGTATAACAATTTTTTTAACCAATTGTATTAAAAAGTTGAATGAATTTTGTTGTTATTGTATCGGTAATTGTATTAGCATTTGAAAATACAAACGTTTAGCCCAGAAAAAAATATTCAAAATAATGATAAAAATGATAATGGATCGAAAAAAATGAAAGAGATTCACATATCAAATTTTTGGCATTCAATTCAAGTTCGTAAAACTAATAAAAAACTACAGTAATGACCGTAAAAACAATTTGTTTAGGCTTTCGTTATTTTTTAGAGTGTAAACATCCGTATCATAAAAAATTTGCTTAATTCACATTCACGGAAAAAAATAAGCAATCTTAGGAAACAATCTCTTACACAATATGGGTCAAAATACGTGGGGAATGTTGTGTTAAATAAAAAATAACAAGTGAATTAATCTATTTTTAACAAATTTGTTTAAATTAAAATTCACGGTTAAGGGCAAAAAGTCGAAAACCACCCACACGTGAGGCGCTATTATTTTATCAAGAAATTATATAATTTAGGCGTTGAAACAATAAAAAGTAAAAAAGAAAAAAGAAATTTCTAATTGGTAACTGCCTCTATATTTTTATGGTAACCATTCATAAAAAGCATATAACATTATTACCATAGAAGTAAAAAAGAGGTGAAATCTGTGTCATACAATAACAATGACAGCAAAACAAAAATAAAACCTAAACAAATGAAGAAATAGATATGAATTATATATCATTTTTATTAAGCGATTCACTTCCTGGAGGTCACTGTCAACGCATGGATTACTTAATTGTTAAAATTTTAACCCTAAAGCGCTTTATATTAAGAAACCATTTTTTCGTTTAAAACTAAACAAAGTTTTACAAACAAATAATGTTAATGTCATGTTTCGGTAACAATACTGTGTTTTGCATTAAAGGGAGGCGTATTAGTGATGACTCTTTTTGTTATGCATGCTGTAAAAACTAATGGATAGATACTATTATATAATATAAATGTATACGCATTTATTTGGCTGTATTTAAATGTATACTTTCAACAGATAGAAACGCATCAATTTAACTCCCGATCTGTTTCTCTCCCCACAAGTTTTGTTACTTGTTTTTTATTTCTCGCTAATATATGGAAACCCGTTTACTGGGTTAGGGGTTCGATGGGGTAAAAAGGTTTCGTATGTTACTTATTTATTTTTATTTCTTTTTTGCCATAATATCGAGAGATACTTCATAACTGGCCTCTACATTAGGTCTCTGTGTTTGCAAAAAAATTATTATCGCGTTATTCTGTGGAATGAATTGAAAATTTATTATATTCTCCTCCTTTTAAGTTTAAACAAAACAAAACAACAACAAAAAAGTTTTTATCACAAACGCACAATTAAATGCATGAGAATTTGTTTTGAAATTTTATGATGTTTGCACACCACATAGAAATATAAGTTTTATAATTTTTTCTTTACTGTAAGTTTAATAGTTGTCGGGTAACTATAATTTATTTGGAAATTGTGAAACAAATTTAACTGTCCAAACAATAAACTACACACACACATATAAATTATAACAAAAATGGCTTATAATGGCAAAAGGGTTTCGGGAAAAGAGTTTTGATATACGACTTTCATAGCTGTTAACCGTTTCCTAAAGCAATAATAAGTTTCTATGTTTCGGTATTGAATAAACGATTTATTAGATACTAATACCCGATATTTGGTATCAAATTTTCTGAACTACCGGTACTTTGTGTCTGTTATCATATAACAAAAGAATTAACAACTAATAGCGTGAAAGTTAAACCAATTTTTCTTTCAATCTTTGAAAGTTATGGTCAGTTTTGAGACCAATCGTTGAGAAAATAGAAGATCAATGAACTTCAAGATATTAGTCCGTGAAAAAAATAGTGCCGAATCGAAACCATCTGTGCTTTATATGAATTATTTGCATTTATAGGAACACTTTGTCCCAAAAAAAGAGTGAGCTTTACAAACAAGAATAAAGTTTTTACTTTAGCAACACTTACGTCAGCGAACTTTCAAAGCCCATTACAGATAACATAAACAAAAATGTATTCGATGTATGAGCAAACCTTTACGTGAATAGAAATTGTCGCAAAAACGTAATAGAGCTCAAACCCCCATAAATCATTTTACTCTATACTTAAAGATCTCTCTCTCTCTCTCTCTCTCTCTCTCTCTCTCTCTCTCTCTCTCTCTCTCTCTCTCTCTCTCGTCCGTCACTCTACATATCCAAATAAATCAGGTATTGGATATGCGCACCTTTTTTTCCTTTTTATTCAGTTCTCTTCCCCCACTTTTTTCATGTTGGAGAACGTTTTCCGCTTCTTTTTTCGTGATCCTCACAGTTAGAGCACCCTTTTTCATGCTATCCTTTTGCTCGATAGTGAAAAAGAATTCTTTCAAACTTCGTTCTGGGATAACGCAGTACAGTCACGAAGTTTTAAAAGTTTTATAGAAAGAGAGTGAGAGATTTTTTTGCAATTCAATCGCTCTCTCCTTCCCTTTTGGTTCAATCGGTTTTACGATTTTTAATAAAAATACAGCCATACATACACTCTCCTTACTTAAAATACTCAGTTTATTTTATTGCGAGTGTGGGCCTCGAGGACAATGACATGCAGTAACCTTTCACTGAAATTCCTCCTAAACCTTGACTTTGAAAATTCTTCCCGAACTCATATTAATGTATTATTTTTTTATTGTATAAAATACGATCCGATTCGACATTGAGAAAAATACAGTTCTTTCTTAATAGTGTTGATAGTGTTAACACTTTTGAAAGATTTTAATGATCTTCAAACGTTATCATTAATTTATAAGAAAATTAAAATTTTACCATAAAAATATTTGATAAATGAGATTCAATACTTAAAAAATACATCGACTAAACTGATATTCAATCAAACCATATAAGGATGAATCGCAAAAATTAACTTTGTTTAAATTAAGTTCGTATTAATAAAATGTGATGAAAAGGAAAATTTTTATGAGATTCTCGAAATTTATAGTGTGCTTTAGATATTTTTTGTTTCCCCATAACTTATCCCATGAATTTGAATGAACTTCCCGTTTTAATAACAGGGTATTTTCAGTCAACACTAACTAATATTTATATATTCGGTGGAAATTTTTAATAAACAAAAGTGAATACTTAAGAAAATTTATTGACATTTTTTGTTAATAAAAAAACAAAAGAAAACATGAAATAAACAGTAAATATTCCCTGCTGTTGAGAGTGATAATATTCTTCATTATTTTTTCATGAAATAAACTTATCAACATTTAAATAACATAATAAATATGACATAATTTAATACTCAGTTTAAATTTACTCAATATTTTGGTTTTATTTTCTAAGTATTTTCGAACATAAACTTGTGGAAACTTTTAGTAAATTTGTAGAGAAATCTACTGCTAGAGTAATACAGTCAACAAAAATAAAGTATTTTTTACATCCGCATCAAAAGTTCGATAAATCGAAATAATAAATTTTAAAAAATGATTAGCCAACAACAGATCACTCGTTATTAAACTTTTGATTTAATTAATTTAGATATTCTTTATATATTGAGTATTAAATTTTTATTTGATAATTAAAATAGTAATATATATTATTGAACGGAACTATAAGCTAATTTTATGAAACATTTCAATTTACACGTCTGTACATTTGTTGAATTGCTCTGAGATGCACTAAATTTATTTATTTTATTTAATTATATAATCTTAGTCTGAAAAATCAATTCGACTTATTATACTGTATATTATAACATACTGTATGCCCTGATGTGATAATTTGATAACTTTTTAATTTTTCTATCTTTAAATGCCAATGTAAATTAAAATCTTTTAATTTTTAATTTCTTTTCATCCAATAAAATAATAAACTTGAGTTTGATTTTGAAATGAACATTTTTTTGTTTATCATTTTTTCGTTTACCCTTTAGCCTAAATATGATACAAAGAGGTTTTTTCTGTATGTGTGTGCTTAAGAAAAGATTTAATAGCTTGCAAATTAGATGTACTCCACATTAATTTTATTTTTATTTGTTTTACCCATTTAGACATTAATTTTTGCTTTTCGAAAAAACTATCAGTACCTTTATTCCGTGTTCGGACAATTGATTCTATCATTAATTACGCTCCAGTCTATGCCTTAAAGCTAATTTTGCGAAGCATTTAAAAATTTTTGGTTCAACTATAGACTGAATCGAATGCATATCTTATTTCATTTAAGTTTATAAAAAAATTACTATAAATTAGAGAATAAATAGAGTCTGGGTCTCGGAGCGATCGCCCAAATGACTATTATATTAATAAGTTACAAGTTTAATATTCAGCATATAAAAAACGTATTCTTGCCATTAAAAATTAATAATAATAATAATAATTCTGTAATTTGTAGTATAATTGTACTGAATTTAGCAATGCTACTCACGCTAAAACAACTTTGAGAGTTAATTTCACACATTAAAATCAAAGTGTATTTATTTATTGCTATTCAGTATTATGCTGTTTAAGATTATGAATACAATGTTAATGATAACACGTTATAGAAATACAATAAGGAAGTTTGTTGAAATAATCATTTATAAATTTATATTTAAAAAAATCAATTAAATTGATATATATTTATCCTCTAATTAAGAAATATTGCTATTTTCGTTAATAAATTAAATAAACTTTTATAATAATTATAATTAAAATTGAGTGACACGTGAGATATAAGTTACACTTTTGTTTTTCTGTTTAATTAATTACGATTTATAACATAATATTCTCGCTTTTATGAAAAAACAAACATTATTTATAAAAAGTGATAAAATAATTGTTGGATATATAATATATTAGAAGATTTAAAAATATAACATAGATTAGTGAAACAAAGCTTTAAAAGATAAAGTTTAGACGTTTATATACTGTACATAGTTTTTTAAGGAAGTTTCACACCAAAACAAAATTCCACACAAAACATAGTTATAAACATTTAATTAAAACATAATTTATCGTGAGTACAATTAATATTATGCTAATTAAACGTTTAGCTATTAAAGTTTTTGTTTGTTTTAATAGAAATGAAATCTTGAAATTTTTAAATTTCAAGTTCATATGTATGTCTGATATCCTCAGGGTATTTATTGTGAGGAATTTTATCTGATTGTTTAAGACGATTATAATAATAAATAGCAACTAAGAAATTAAAAAATAATTCTTTAAAAGGATAAACGATAAAGAAATTAATTTGATAAAAATTATTATTATTTGGAAATTTATAATGCTATGTTAAAATTTTACAACTTTATTATTTCGCATTTTTCTGATATTTATTTTATTCATCTTACATTTAACATGAAAACATTTCTCTTTTGTAATGGAAAAAATTGAAACACAATTAAATGAAACAGAGAAGTAAAATGTATTTCACGGTCAATTTGGGCAAAAACATGCATCAAAACATTATGAATATACAAAAAAATCAAAGTTAAAAGCAATTTCGCGAAACAATGAAAAGCAAGCAGTACTTCATGACCTCTAATATTAAATTAAAAAATTTTCTTTAGAGTATGTTATGGAAGAGAGGATTAAGTACTCATCCCATTCATGCAAACTAACACTCATTCTCTCTAACATATCGCTGTTTTATGAGTTGCTCTCTTTTTTCTCTCTCCGTTAAACTAGTTTTCATTAGTTATAGCATTATTCGCATTTATTAGCGTTAGGCAACAGAAACACGGAAGAGAGTGTCGTACAAGTCGGGGACTAACCATTTTCCCTACTATAGCATGTTTAGTGCAGGAGTTCACCAAATCATCACTAGCATACAATCATCATCATTGTCATAATCAAAGCAAGTCTAGCATAAACTATGAAAGCCATGATCTTGAAAATGGTGCCAAGCGGTACCAGTCTTTGTGATTGTAAATCGCTTTACAGCTATGGAGAGTTATGCTACACTGACTGAGAGATTTTTTTGTTTTTTGTTTTTTGCCTGCAGGTCAGAAACCAGTTTCCCACTTTTTATTATTATTATTGTTATCGTTATCGTTTTAAGCAAATATACCCTTTCAGAGTCTTATTTGTATATTTATAACAGCATCCAAACCATCCTAAATACTAATACTATATCTCGAATTTAAAACTTTAAACTAACATTTTTTACAATTTTAATTTTCTAGTAAAAAAATGTTTTGAGCAACTTATTATTAAAATAATTAAATCTAATCAGAATCACAGCAAATATATTAATATTTATTTTCCAATTTGAACTAATAAATGTAAAGTATAATTGATGCCAAAGGGTTGGTTTCATACCCATGAACTTTGAGCCAATGTCTGGTAAAGTCACAGCTGCTTTTAAAATTCTCTTCAAGCGAAGCCTTGAGTCTGTGACCAAAAATAGGCTAACAGTCATTTAGTTGTTCAGATAGTAAATATAATTAAATAACTCCTTAGAATATTCGATAAAATAGTAATCGATTATGAATTAATTGCAATAATTATATTCAATGCAATATATAAAATAAACCAGTTTCATGTATGCTGAATAAAATTAATTATAAAACGAATAATTTTAAAATATAGTTAAGAACTCAAAAATAATGTTTTTATTTAGAATCATTTATAATTGTTTCCAAACCGTATTTAATAGTTTATTTATTCTCATCATATAATAATTTTAAATTAAATCATACCATTTTGTGTGATAATTTATAAATGAAATAATTTAAGTATAATATTAATGATAGTGTTTTCTGGGACTAAAAAGTGGTTAAAACTGGATGGAACCGGGAACAAAAAATGTATTAATACCGTGAATAGTCCCGGGAAAATTTTTGTTAAAGTTATATTAAGAAATTACAGAAATTAGTTGAGTTGTATAATATGAGAAATTTTTAGATTAGATTCTGTGAATCGTTGTCAATTATCTTAAAATAAATCACATAATTTTACATCGATTTTGAATACTTATAGACGAATTTTTTTCTTTTATTCACCAAATTTTGCTAAATATAGAAAAACGGGAACTTTATTAAAAATATGTGCATTTCCGGGATTATTCCACTAAACTGCCAAAACCGGGAAAAAACAGGGAAAATAAAATTACTAAGCTTATTAATTAGTTAATGTGATTTAATAAATGATAACATATTAATCTCTCGGTCATATGATAAGAGAAAAATTGCGGTATTTTTCACGAGATCACAGTTCTTAATAATAATTTGCATTTTATTAAGAATAAAAAGCATTTTAATTTAACTTATCGATACATTTTAATATAATAATATATGAATGAATACATTATAACTGATGAGTCAAATGTTATAAAAATCAAATTGGAAAAAGTTTTAATTGTTGATAATCTATTAATCATAATTAAAAACCAAATAATATGTTACATTCTTTCATTAATTAAATTTGCATTGAGAAAAGTCCATTTCTGGGTGCTGTTCCATAAATCTAATAATTATAAAAAAACGTTAAGTATCTAAGATTTAGCAGTATTTAATAGTATCAGTTATTAAAAGAAATGTTAAAATGAATACTTCTTAAGCATGTCCTGCTTCTTTTGATCCTCAGATGTCGGTAAACCCAACTCTTTCTGTCTTTGATCGTACATCATCTTCTCGACCATACTTCTCGTCTCTCCGTCCAAATCCGAAAGTTTCGAAGACTCGGGATTCACTTTTTTCGTATTAATGGGTGGATCAGTGACCAGCAATCGGTTCCACCACTCCATCTTATTAATCTTGTCGAGTGTGATAACAACGAGCTTATTATCCTGAAATACCCAGCATCCCTCTTCCACTTTGATTTCATTATAGAGATCGCCATCTATGATAAGCGGCTGTCCCTTAACTCCCACTTTCAAGTGCTTTCTTTCGTACTGCACAACGATATCTCTGGCTCTTAATTTGCCGAAACCCTTAATTGGAACCTTAACCTCAATCTCTTGCAAAGTTTGAGTCCAACTATAGTTCTCCAAATCGCAACCATTACCAGTATTAGGCTTCAACTTTCCCTTATCCTCTTCGTCTTCCTCCTCCTCTTCTTTCTTCTCGTTCTCTTCATTTGACTTAATAGTATCGCCTTTAGAATCATTGATATCATTATTCATTGCTTTAAGCGTTTGTTCCTGTTTTTCCCGCTGAATCTGTTGCTCGAGACGTACCGCTTCTTCATCACTCAATTCTACAATTTTAGGCTTAGTTTCTTGAACCTCCATTTCCTTCTCTTCCTCTCTCTTTCTCTGCGCAATCTTTTCCAATCGCTTTTTCTCGGCATAAGCCTTCTCTCTACCCTTCTCTGCTTTCAGTTTAATCGCGTATTCATTCCAATAATTGAATTTTTCTGTGACTAACTTTTCTGCCTTTCCATCGACGCCACCGATAAAAAAATCGGTTTTTCGCGACAGAAAACTAAACACTGTGTCCATGAACTATGAAAGTGATTGCAATTAATTGGAAACAAATTAATATCGTTATTATGTAAATAATGAATTTAGTTATCGATAATTACTTCTTGAACGCCTCCTTCGTGTTGTTGAGCCATCGCTAGTAATATGCCATCGAATTTCTCTTCGTTTGAAGACATTGTTTAGATTTTAGCTAATATTATATTCCAACAAATGTATAGTTATTTGTAATTAAAAAATTCAATGAATTACTTTCGAAAAAATAGTGATAAGTATAAGCATAAGTATTTCACAGTAATATTAGTTAGTTCTGTACTGTAACAACAGTTACTGTTTATTATTATCTGTGGTAACCAATAGAGAAAGAAATTGCTAGAAAGCATGTGTTCAATAACATCACTGTATTTATTGTAGATATGATAGTCTATCAAATATTACCGTCAAATATTTGTAGAAAATTTAGCGCTGTTTCGTACTATAATTTCTACAAAAGCTTTGAATAAAAACTTAAACTCGTTTTTAGTAATAATAATACTACTTTATTCAGACATTATTAGTATAAGATTTGTGGCGTTTCAGTCCATAGTACTAATAAAATGCGCATATAGTATATGCCATATACCGGTATTTTACATAATGTGATTCACATTCGATACATATGTAGACTGAGAGGCGACCACTCATATACTAATAATACGTTTTTATATTCATATTCACGCAGTTTCAGCACAAACATAACATTGTGTTATATGAAAATTTGGACCAAATATTCGTGAATATACGATGACTTACTGGCGTCAGGCAGGACTCACGTAATAAATGTGACGATTATATGATTTAATATTGAAATATTGTTTACTTATTGTTAGTTACTTGAGATACAGTGGAATAGCGGCACAACAATTGCGACGAGCGATCAAACCTAATCTCAGACCTGATTCTATTAGAGAGACGTTTACTATAAAACGCGTCGAAACCAAGACAATCAACAAATGAATACATTCCGATATACCGTATATTAGTTGTGTTTAGTTTATATATCATATAAGTTAAGATGAATACGAAAATCAAAAATATGATACCGATATGTAGTTTAATTGTCTATATCTATATTTAAATAAAATATTATAATTTAAACTCATTTTTAATGTTTTTTAATAAATATATTTATTATTAGTGAATGAATTGATGAGTTTGTTTAAAACTGATTTTAATTAATAAATAGTAAATGAAGTAAATGTGAATCGATTTCGTTTGTAACGTCATTTATGTACGATTGCATGAAAACCATTGAAACGATTTGAATGCATTCATTAGATTATATGATACAATATTAACTAAATTTAATTTAATTGTAATTCATTTGTTATATGAAAATGAATCACGATTTTGAGTATCAATTAGAACAAGAGAGGCTATTGTGCGCTCAATCGAGTGGTGAATCGAATAAAACGTATATCGATTCGAAAGATGGAACCGTTTATGAGTGGAATCAACAGAAAAATGCATATTTTCCTAAAATTGATGACGAATTTATTGCCAAATATCAGTCTAATTACAACTATAATTGCGATGATTCCTCAAAACCAAATCACGAACAATTGTCTACAACTGAGAACAGTAGCGATTCATTACTGAAAACCAATAAAACTGCGGACAAACAGAAGAATGGATTTGTGTCAAAGTTAGGCAAACGCGTCAATAAAGAAGAGACGGTTGAGAATTGGTTTGAAGTCGACGACGAACACAATACCAATGTATACGTCAGTAATTTACCATTAAATATCACTGACGAACAATTCGTGGAACTCATGAAAAAGTGTGGTCTTATCATGAAAGATGATAATAATAAGCTGAAGATCAAACTATATCGAGACAATGACGGCAATATCAAAGGCGATGGCAGATGTTGTTATTGTAAAGTGGAATCGGTTTCGTTAGCGCTTAATATCTTAGATGGATATCAGTTTGAAGGCAAAACCATTGAAGTAGAGAGAGCTAAGTTTGCGCTTAAGGGTCAATACGATCCGTCAAAGAAACCAAAGAAGAAGAAGAAGGATAAGGAAAAGATGAAGAAAAAGATGGATAAGTAATGCGTTTTATTATTTCTTTTTGTTTAAAAACTTTGGGTTTAATATTCTAAACTTTGGTTTATTTTTTAATAGATTATTTGATTGGAGGCCCGAAAAAATATTTGGAGAGAGACCGAAGTCGGAGAAAACTGTAATCATTAAGAATATGTTTGAACCGAAACACTTCGAAAGTGAACCGAAATTAATACTCGAATATAGAAATGACTTAAAGGATGAGTGCACCGAAAAGTGCGGTGAAGTGAAAAAAGTAGACATCTATGACTGTCATCCAGAAGGCATCGCTTCCGTCACTTTTAGTGAATTCGAATTCGCTGATCAGTGCGTAACTGTTATGAATGGACGATACTTTGCCGGTCGAAGACTTATTGCGCATCACTGGGACGGAAAGACTAGATATAAAGTGGAAGAAACCGAAGAAGAAGCGGAAAAAAGAATTGAACAGTGGGACCAATTTTTAGAGCAGCAAAATAATGAATAATTCCAGTTTTGGTTAATGTTATCAAATTGAAAATTGTATATATTGTATAATAAAATCAAATCATTAAAATATTGATCATTTATTTTCATTTTAATAAATTATTTTATCAAATAAATAATTGAATTACATTCTACTAAACCATTTAAAACATTGAAATAAACAATTAACTCATATTTGAGTAATAAACTTCAATGTAAGAAACGGATGCGAATCAATGACCTTTATTACCGTTTAGTCGTTAGAGCTCTGCATGTATTTTTGCAATGCATTTAGAAATAATGTATTTAAAAAAAATAATTTTCTATTTCTTAATAAACAAAACTAAAAAATTTAATGTATGAGATGGACAAAAATAATTTTAAAATATTAAATTTTAAAATTTTATATCGAGCTCTACTGAAATAAAATAAATATGATAATTGGGGAAAACAATAAAATAGTGAAATGTTGGCACATATTGGTGTCTATAGTTTATCAGTTCATATGAATGAATGCATTGCATCACAATATCATTATGAATTAAATAAACCATTCAATTATTTATAATATTATAGTGATTTTATTCACTTTTCTGCTGTATATTCGGTTAATTTGTTTGAATGAGTAAAAGATGTCATCTCAAGGACAGCCTCACCTAAAAATGCAAGACTTAAACAAATTGGTACAAACAAACACGTGTTTCACTTTATTATATCATAGATTTTCAAAACTAATTGTTGTTTAACAGAACGTGAAAGATTTAACGCCATTGACTCCGGAAGTGATATCACGTCAGGCGACCATAAACATCGGTACTATCGGACACGTGGCTCACGGAAAGTCGACTGTGGTTAAGGCGATATCTGGTGTACAGACCGTACGATTCAAGAATGAATTGGAGAGAAATATTACTATAAAACTTGGATACGCGAACGCGAAGATATATAAGTGCGACAACCAGTCGTGTTCGCGACCGTATTGTTTCCGATCCGCGAGTAGTAATAAAGAAGACGATTTCAAGTGCGATCGCGCAGACTGTTCCGGAAGGTTTAGACTTGAACGTCACGTATCGTTCGTTGACTGTCCGGGACATGATATTCTTATGGCCACAATGTTGAACGGAGCGGCTGTTATGGACGCTGCGCTCGTACTGATTGCCGCCAACGAGCCGTGTCCTCAGCCACAGACTTCTGAACATTTGGCTGCTGTGGAGATCATGCGTTTAAAGCATTTGCTTATATTGCAAAATAAGATCGATTTGGTTAAGGAATCTCAGGCCAAAGAGCAGCATCAACAGATCCAGAAGTTTGTTCAGGGAACTGTTGCTGAAGGAAGTCCTGTTATTCCCATTTCAGCGCAATTAAAGTATAATATTGATGTTCTTTGCGAATATATTGTCAAAAAGATTCCAATTCCTGTAAGAGATTTTTCTTCGCCGCCAAGACTTATCGGTAATTTAATATGATTTGTTTGCTAACATCTAAAGCGTGTTCTTTGTAGTGATTCGTTCATTTGATGTGAACAAACCTGGCTGTGAAGTGGAGGATATTAAGGGCGGTGTGGCTGGAGGTTCGTTACTGACGGGTGTTCTGAAAGTCGGAATGGAAATAGAAGTGAGACCTGGACTCATATCGAAAGACGAAAACGGAAAAATTATTTGCTGCCCAATTATGTCGAAGATTACGTCGCTCTATGCCGATCAAAACGATCTGCAATACGCAGTTCCGGGCGGTCTTATTGGTGTGGGCACTAAGATTGATCCTATGCTAACGAGAGCTGACAGAATGGTTGGTCAAGTATTAGGCGCTGTCGGAACGCTTCCCGATATTTATTCAGAACTGGAGATAACTTATTATCTGTTAAGGCGTTTGCTTGGAGTTAGAACTGAAGGCGACAAAAAAGCGGCCAAAGTTTGTGTTTTATAATTTCTGTTTTTATGTTAAATAATTTAATATAAATTTTTTAAATTTTAGGTTCAAAAGCTGGCAAAGGGTGAAGTGTTAATGTTAAATATCGGCTCACTATCTACTGGTGGAAGAGTTTTAGCTGTTAAGGCTGATTTGGCTAAAGTTACACTTTTTATTCCCGTTTGCGTCGAAATTGGAGAGAAAATAGCTTTAAGTCGTCGCGTTGACAGGCATTGGCGGTATTACTAAGATTATATATTAATAGTTTAATTAATGATTAATGATTATTTGATTTATTGATGATTAAAGGTTGATTGGTTGGGGACAAATAAGAAGAGGCACATCCATCGAGCCATCATCTAATCAACCAAACATTTTACCAGTTATAGCAACTATTGGCGAATTAAAATAGTTGCACGAAAACTAAATTAATAAAAATTTAAACGAAATATGTTTTACAATAAAATGAATTTCATACAAATTTAATAAATGATTTATATTTATCATTCAATTGTTTTATCGTTTTGCCTAAAGTTACAAACATTTAATTGTTTGTTTGGTTAAAATCGTCGATTAAGAATTAATAAACTTATTGAATAAAAAGTTTGTTTTGGTTCAATAATGATTCGATTACGGGTTTAGTGATATAAGTTGTTTAAGCCGTAATACATTTTCAGGTTGTGTTTATTGTGGAATCTATAAATGGATGTTTGGGTGCGGGTCTCGGGTTTCATATTTACAACCTGTCAACATCTATACCGTACATGTGTGTTCGCATTGCATCATACGATTTAAATGATAAGAATATTGCATGCATTACTGTTTACTGTAACAGTAACAGTGCAGTCTAAAGTTTAAAGCATTGGAAATATGTATTAAACTTTAGTTATATTTGATTATTTTTGTTGTTCAACACATTTAGAATATTTCAACACAATTTCGGCTCATTTATCTTAATGACCGAATAAATATAATTTTGTTAAAAAACATTTAGAATATTTGATTAAAATTATAAAAATTATAAACATATTGTTTACAGCAATAGTTATACAAATCACACGTTTTTCGCCAAGTTTTGGTAAACAATGGCAAAACTTAAACAATTATTTCGTATGCTTTACTCACCGAAATACTTAATATATACGAATACAATAACTGGTACAGTATTTCTCGGTTCTGGTGATTGTATCGAACAGTTCATCGAAAATAATATCGTTTACAAAAAAACTGACACTCATTACAACATTAGACGCATTGGTTTGCATTGTTTTAACATTTAATGTTTAAATCTATTTTTATTATAAAAGTTTTTAATTATTTGTTGATTATTTATTTTAGGTTCGATGTTAATCGCTGGCACTTATTTCGGATTTGCTGGACATGTTTGGTATAACTTCTTAGACTCAAAGTTTTCTGGACGAACCAAACGAATGATCGCTAAAAAATTGTTATGTGGTATAAGAATCTGTGATAATTATTAATTTTACTTATTGTTTGCTTTCAATCTCAGAGATGGTAATCGGACCACCATTTGCTGCCACAATTTTTTTCATTGTCGGCAAATTAGAGGGAAAGACGATCGGAAAATCTTGGGATGCGCTTAAGGATAACTTTTTATACCTTTGTCTCGTAAGCAAATTGCTTATCATATTTACTTATCGATAAATTCTAATTGATTTTGCGATTCTTAGGCTGACTGGTGTTTTTACGTTCCATTACAAGCATTTAATTTCTATTTACTTTCACCACGATTTCGATTTCTATACGTTGCATCGATTTCTCTTGTTTATGACACGTTTCTTTCATTCGTTTTACATCGGGTATCATATTTATTATGCTTTCATTCTTGATTCTCATTTTTTATTTACTATATGTATTTCAAACATTTCTTAATGTAAACATAGTATTAAACATTGTATTTTAATTACAGAATGAATTAAACTCCAAAAATGAACTGAAACCTACTTCTCAATGATAACAAAATGAGTTAACATAACGTTGTATTGTATTAACGTTACATTTAAATTTAATAAATACCGGTACATATTTTAGATTATTTTACAAATCAATTTTAAAATATTATACTGTAATAATATTATTTATTTCAAAAATCTAAATCAAGTATTATCGTATAAATGATTTGAATGGATTCGCTTTATTAATAACTAATTAAATGATCTCATAAAATATAAATACAGCGATGAATGAATAGTTTTAATAAATTGTTTAATAAATTGATAAATAAAGCAGTTATCGACTTCTTCTCCTGGAGTTCGAGTGGCGTTTATTCAACTTATTCTTGCTTTTATTCGTCTCAACCGATGATTCGCTACTCGTCTCAGAAGATGATTCAGAATCTGATTGTTCAGTGTTATGATCGGAATCTGACGCAGAACTGGAAGAATGATCGCTAGAACTGGAACTGTTATTACGATCGTCAGCACTACTACTGCTATCGGACTGGGAATCAGTTGAATCGCTTTCGCTTTCGCTTTGAGGTAATGATACTGTTTTGTTGTCGTTTAGGTTTTGTCTTAAATAATATAACGTTAATATAAACATGAAAATTAGTGTTCAATTCAATTGAATTTGAGTTACACTTACTGTTGTATTTGTTTGTTGTGTTCAATTAATTTGATGCGTTTCTTCATGATTGTGGTTCTCGACGGTCTATGAAGATATTTGCGTTTTCCTGTGCACTGATACGTCCAATGACCGAATTCAAGACACTTTTGGCACCGAATTGTTCCCAAATCAATGCTATATATCATATATAATATGTTTAAATCTATTGATCAAATTGTTTTGATATACTTTTTTTGTTTATCCATTGATATATAAACTAAAAACTGGTATTCAAATCACAATTATAAATGATATGATGTTAGATGTCTAATATATGATGGAAAATGTTGTACACTCTAGACATGCTAACGGGCACCGATTTGTCGCACCGTTCGGGCTTTACAGTAATAATTTCGGGCAGAGCTATACTTTATAAATAAATAAAATTTAAATTTTGTGTAAATGAGTTAAATGAGTTTACGGATTTGCTAATATTTCTTTAAATAAAACTAACTCTGCAAACATGTATTAATCAGAGGATTTTAAATAATTTAAGTTTGTATTAAATATATTTGTCTGGTTTGGGCGGGCTTTTGATACTTTTCATCGAACCGCCTATAGTTCGGCTTTCAATTTGCTAAAGTAATTAGAGCTCTGGCCTAGAGATTGAAATTTGGTAAAAAATGTACTCCAACTCCACTGGAGGAATCTGTTAGAGAGCCTTCAAAAGGATTAAAAACGGTGTAAATAAAATATAGGCACAAAAGGAATCGTAGCAATAAAAGTTTTTAAATGGAAAGGAGAAATCGTTAAATAAATGATACTAAGGTATTCGGATTATTGTGTATTTTTAGATATAGGGAATTATAAAACTGGTTTTGACAGCTGTGTGTTAAAAATAATAGGGAAATGAATATAATTAGATTTTTCTATGGCTAACGATTTCTTAATCTTTAATCCTTTCTTTACGTTTTCTGATATTCTTTTACACTATTAATTTGCCTTAAGGGTGGAAGAAGGCTCTCTAACGGATTCCTCCAGTCCAGTTCAACTACACTCTATTTTTAATTTTGAACTCCAGCTCCAATTAGCTCCACTAGAGTCTCATTCCAACCCCAACGCAGAATAATTAAAATTTCCATTCCATAAACAAGTTATTCGTCCAACTCCAATAAGTATTTGGACGACTCCAACCATTAGCATAAAAATTTTACTCCAGCTCCACTCCATTCCCATTCAATTTTTATTTATAACTCCAACTCCACTATTTTAAAGCATTTTTTCCATGGAGTTAGAGTTACAATTTCAATCTCTACTCTGGCCTGATCTAACTTCAATTTTTCAGGTCATAATTGGAGCAATTAGACACTCAAATACACCCAAAATAACTTTATAATAAATTTTTAAAAATAAGAAAATAAAATTCATTTTAAGTCAATAAAACACATTAAAACTTTATTATCTGATTATCGGTTTAATTAAAAAGATTACTGTCAAATTAAACTGAATTATCAAAAAATCAAACCAAATCGATTCGTTTAGGAATCCATCGGTTGAACCAAAACCTTAAAACTTAGGCTTAAATCGCGAAACTGTTGTACCGGAAAATAGTAATTTATAAAATCTGAATACAGTATTAAGAACTTTATTTTTTTAAGATAATTTATGAGTTGAATTATAAGTTTATATTTAATCGAATTTTTAACATAAAAGCTTCAAAAATCTTATTATCTTTCGGTATGAATTTATTTATACTTATAAGTTGGCATAAAATTAATATAAGGAAAATATATTTACAATAATTTGACTCTAGTTTCAAATTGTTTTATAATTTAAATATAAGTTATAACTAAAATTTGCTTAGAATATCATTCAAATGTGAAATATTTAAAACATCGAGCTTTGACTGATGATAACGAAACATATTCGGACAATCAATTGAAACGCACTTCAATTGGTTATCACTGATTCCGTTACAACTCATACACATAAGAGTGATCGCAGAATGTTTGTTATGAATGTCGCGAATCTTATCGCATATACTAATCGCAGTGTTTTGTTGTGATTGACCACAATTGTCGCACAAATGTTTGTGTTTTGCGTTGTTTCCGCAAACCACACACTTTGTACTATTAAAATATTGTCGAATTGTTTTGTTTGATTTGATTTGTTTTCCATATAAATATAGATTACGGTTAATACCAGTGTTTCGTGGCATTTGATTATACCATTTCATGACATCGTGTCCAATGAGCTGAAAAACACGATTTAATGGAGGAATAATAACGCGTTCGATATAATAAATCGCATTCAATCTTAATGTTGGATCTCTTATCAGTTCCAAAGGTTCTTTAACTAATTTAATAACCGGTTGATTCGGTTCTCCATAAACCACAACATATGGAACGCGTTCACCAACTTTTGGTTCACTTCTTGGGTCAGCCATTAGTCGTTTCTTCGCGATATCTACCGATGGAACGCACGCTTTAGAACTGTAGTTATCTTTTCCTCGATATTCGCGCGCAAATATAAAGTCATTTAAAATACTGACACGTCCTTCAAGTATTTTATGAAATTGTCGTTCGATATACATCTTAACAGCCGTCACATCGTTTGTGGTGAATAAAATTCTAAGCGATTTCTCAAGCATTTTAGCCACCGCTGGACACGTGTCTCTTCGAACTGTTTCGATACCTTTTGCATCAAAAACGGGCACATTTTGATCGACTGATTCGTACATAAAACCTGCGTATCGTTTCTTTGTTTGCAAAACGCATGGTAAGTATATTTTCTCGAATCTTAATTTCACAGGTTTTGGATTGTGTTCAGTTACCACTTCAGCGATATCTTGAGCTCTTTTAAACGCTTCCTCTTTAGTACAACCAGGAAACAGCACAAACAAGCTGTCAGTATCGCCATAAATCACTTTTCCGCCCCATTTTGGCTCATTATTCACGAGTTTGATAGCTCTCTCTAACGTTTCCCTGCCTTTGCTGACAATAGCGTCAGCGATTTCAACGCATGGCATTCGACCAGAAAAGTTGGCGGAAGTGTAACCATATGTAACATTAGCTATCAATTTGAGTCCCAATTGTCGAGCGTCTAATTTTCTGTGAAGTGATTTGTTCGGCACATCCTTTTTATTATTCGCTTTAATTGCGTTTTTAACCATAATCCTAGTGTTTAATATGTCCTCTAACATTCTATGAACATAAGCTTATATTGTACACTAATATGATTGTATTTTAACGCAATAAACTTACTGCGGAAGAATGCCTCGTCTTATGTTTGACTTTAAAAACACGACACCATTTGGTGATATGTGAATATCGTTTTGATATTTAATCAAATTATTTTTTGGAACCACTAAACTAGTGCATCCAAAATTGAAATCATCGCTATAGCTATAAGAATTTAAACCAAATGATAGATTTTTTGAAAATAGAAATATTATAAAATTAATTTACGAAATAAGATTGTCTACAGTTCCAAGGGATGTCGAGTAACAATAATTATAAGCGATTATCATTGATGGATATAAACTTTGAAAGTCCAAAACAGCCACCGGATCCGTGTAATAATTGGATTCGGGTTCAAGAGTTAAAGGTATGAACTCTGGAGCCTTCATCGAAGCCCTCTGTTTTGGATGTGGCGAAACGGCAACATAATTAAACTGTTTTGTTAACCTTAACATCATTGATTCCACTCTGAATTGCGATCCACGGTTAAACACTTCCGAAAATTGAATGCCGAAAAGTCGTGCCAATTCGCTGTTTCGATTTATAAAATCCAATTTGTCTAAAATTCTCAAACATCCCTTCACTCTTATCAGATAATACTCCAGAACGCGATAACGATTCATATGATTTTTATAGTTACCGTACCATTCATTTAATGTAGAAAACTGATAATTCGGTATACGTTCGTGAAGAACGTGATAATGTATATTCTCGTAACTATAGATATTTAAAGAGCATTCATGTCTTATTATACTCCATAAATTTAAACTGATTCTACCAGACAGTTGTGGACCGTCTTTATTGATCACATAATCCACATTTTGAGCATATTTTTCTTCATTAATCCTCGATAATGGAGTTATTATATTGATATTTAAGATATCCGCGCGTTGAAGAATAAAACCCCACGAATAAGAGCGTAAGTCGTAGCCAACGATTATGTCGGGATCAAAACGCTTCACTACATCCACAAACCGCATCAATAAATCAATTTCGTTGGCAGCATATTCAATGAGTATATCTTTAGACGGCAAACCAAAGCGCCTTAAATATCTATTTTTCGATTGACTATCGGACACATCATCGTCGCACACAAATGCCTGCAAATCGTGAACCACAACGATAAGTCCTGTTATGGAATGCGATGTTTGCGAACTTACAGGTACGTCATTCATCACACTATAAAATAATGTTTCAATGTTGTCGAACTGCGGGTCAGGATTAAGATTATCGCGCGTTGAAATGTGAAGCTCAACACTCATTGTCGTTAAATATTGGCAGTCATTATCGATATCATTAATCGCTGCGCAATCAGTATTAACACTACTTATTTCAAAATTATAAGTATTGCTAAGCGATGGTCCGTCGATCACTGAATCAAACGAATGATGTCTTCGCGCGCGCGGACTATTCCCACAGTTTTTTACTGTCTCAACACATTCTTTGACAGTTTCTTCACTTATATCACTCAACAACTCATTTGACTTATCAGTAGAATGTAAATTATCACGAATATGTCTGCGATTTTTGTTCGCTAATGGTGTGCTGTGGCGCTTAAAAATATTTTTATTTACAATTTCGCTATTAATCGATGATCTATTGCTTTCTGTTGATATATTTGTCGATTGCGATAATGATTTTGGTGAAGAGGAGTGATTGGAATCATCCAAATAAAAGCTGTAAATTTCGTTTTTAGTAGTTTCACAATTAGTTTGAGTTTGATTAACAACTGTCGAAATAATCGGTGACATAAAAAGTTGATTGACGTTTGCGGCACTCGAACATATTAATGGTGAACTTATTAAATTATTATTATCAGTATTTTCAACACAACGATTTTTATTAATGAAATATTTATTAGAAAAAGGAGAAATAAGATAATTAGAAGTTTTATAATCATTTAAAATAAAGTTTGATGATTTGTAATGAGAATCCAATCGTAAAAGTTTAACTGATAATGGTTTACACATCGATTGAAGATGAATAAACTTTTCTGCGCCAATCAATGAAGTTTTATAAAACATTTTCGCATCAATTTCATTAAAATAACAATTATTAATGTATTCGTATTGATGTTGTTTGTAGTTATAGCTCGTGGTTCTGTCCTGACACGTCTTCAAACGATCCAAAACGATTATTTCGCGACCAATTTTCCGGAGCATCGCGTCTGGAATTGATTTTGGAATATAAACAACGACTCCGTTAATAATTTTACCATACCGTTCATTTGTGTCAGTTTCATCGGTGTCCAAACTATCCAAATGCGCGTCACGTTTCGATGAGCGGATCGGGTCTGTAACCGCCGCTTCTTCGCTTCTCGAGCCCTGACCTAACGGTTCAATATTAAATGATTGCTGACTACAATTAATGTTAAACTGATTTCCTTCTGAGTTAAACGAGTCATCATCGAAAATGCCATCAAATTGGGGAATATTGTGATTTTGGTAGTGATACATATCATATGAGAAGTTTGACACATCGAACTCAGTTTCCTGTGACTGAGAATTCATTGCACTATTATTGCCGACATTCGGCATATTTTGCGCGATATTGTATGAAAGTTCATTAATGGGCACAACATTCACATTCATTGGCATTTGCATGGCTTGCGGCCAATTCTGCGTTGGCTGAGGATAAACGGTTTGAGGCGCGAAATGCGTGTGCGATGTCATTATTGGAACTGATGCTATGTTTTGTATTGGTTGGTATGGTTGGGCTGAACTACTAATATGATAATTAACACTGCTATACAATTCTGGATTATAATTTGAGTCAAGTTTAAATTGCGTTTCTTGCGTTGATATAGAATGAAGTTCGGGATGAGATGCAGTAATAGTTATGTTTGACATATCGATGGGCATATTATTTTGCTGACCTGATTGCTGAGCTGACACGCAATCCTCATATTCGTCTTCCTCTGCGTTCTCCTCCTCCTCATCCGCGTAACGAACTTCTGGCGTAATTTCGCTTTGAAGAGACGATTCCTGAACATTATATCCATCACCATATATATTGTCGCCATTATTTACGTTATTTGAAAATTGTTCGGAATGTTCGGATGACGGAGAAAATTCTTCAGATGCTGCCTGTGTTCCGATGTCATAAGTCTCGCAAATCGCTTCTGACTCATGTTGCTCTTCGCTTTCATAATAAATACCATTTTTTTCAGCGACACATTCATTGCTATTGTCTTCTCTATCACTTTTCAAATCCCGTTCATCCGATTCATTGAAACCATCATTTGATACTCTGCCCGATTCCCCGCAATCAGAATTTTGATCGATATCTTGCTGTTCTTGACGTTGTTGTTCATTGTCATCGCAATCCATTTCATCATTAATTGGCATTTCGTCGTCGACTGGAATATCGGACTGTTTTTCAAAGTGATTTTCTTCATTTTCGACAATACCTTCATCAACATTAATGCCCACATCATAGTCATCATCTGCATAATGTCCATAATTCCATTCATCTGGAACTTCACTGTCTTCATGCAAAAATTCGTCATCTCTGGTATCAACCATTTCATTCGCGCGCTCTTCTTCTCGCAGTTGTAGATCGACCTGATTAATAGCAGACTCGAGAGCAAACTCAGCCGACACAACAGTGTTCACTAGATATCTAACAGTCTTTTTAATATCATCGGCAAAATCACTTTCATCATCACTCAAATATCCATTATAATGATTATAATAATATTCCTTATACTGAGGACGTGTGCTCATAAAATCATGCACAAAATCGTTTTCAAGTTGATTAGAAAATATGTGAACATCAAACTTATTGCAAAGTGACTTCAAATATTCGAGTTTCTTTGCACCTTTCAAGTCAGTGGCCACATAAATATCAGATTCTTGAAAAGCAATGCTCGTTGTTGTAAACAGAGTAGAACTCGTTACGCCTCGTTTAGGTCTCAAAATCCTTTCTTGCTTTTGTTGTGGAACTCTCTTTTGCGTAACCCTTTTTGAGTTCGATGCAGATATAGTAGCAATCAATCTTTTAGGTCGATTTACACTCTTTTTGGGTAAATATTTAGCTTTTACAGATTTGGGCGTTACCTTCGGTATATTACGCACAGTTTGCGAACTTATTTTCGAAACGGGCTTATTCTTACTTGACTGTTGCGGTGCACTTCCAGAACGTCGTCCAGAAGAACTTCTAGTACTTTTTTCTATGGGAATATCACTTAAAAGACGTTCGACTTCTTTCGATTTTGATACTGATTTTTGTACTTTTGCTCGCTTTTCGTTTTTATTTAAGTGCGGAAGTGTGTAGAAGTCTTTTAATGCACCCTTACTTCGAGTCTTGCTTTTCGATGCATTTGTTTGATGGGCAGTCTTTGAATTATAGCCAGATATTAATAAACTTGGGTCTAGAACTCGAATCTCTGACTTAACATCATTAAAATAATTCATATGATTCCAATAATTGTCAACAAAATCTTCAATAACATTTTCCGGAATTTTTTTGCAAATTAATTCTTCGGTACCGATAAGATTAAAGTGTTCTTCGTTGTAATATTTTAAATCAAGTTGAACACAGTCATCATTGAAAGATTTCCACTCAAGATCTGCGGAATCAACGTTTGTGATCGTCTGAAATGATAGCGATCTTCGATACGTCGCTCTTTTAATTGGCGGAACATTTTTTTCGTTTGATAAAATTGAAGAATCTTTGTCCACAACTGGGTCTTCATTTTGCAAAATTTAAAATATAGAAATTAGGTTTCAAATATAATTAAACTTTAATGATGTGATAAAAATACCTGTTATGACTGGTGATAATTTGCGTTTGGATGGCTTTGCTTTGCCAATATTTGCTATAAATTCTAATGAAAAATTACCAGTAGAACTACCATCTGGTTTAGCTAATGATCTACGCGTTCGTGTGGTCACAGCATTATCGTATGGATCACTCAACACTTCACTTTCGGAAGTTTCCTCGTAAACACTTTTCGACGATTTTGGTCCAGACTTTGCCGATGTCTTACTTGACTTTGGACCTGGTCTTGAGTTCGCTACAGGTTTAGTAGTAGAATCAAGTTTACTTGACTTCGGTCCAGGTTTAGCAGTTAATGCGAGTTTGCTCGACTTCGGTCCGGGTCTTGATATGGTCGATGTTTTACTAGATTTTGGTCCAGGTTTTGTCGAACCATTTTTGCTAGATTTAGGTCCAGGTTTTGACGTCATTTCGGCATCTGATTCATTTGAAAAATATGGCGTCGGAGACCTATCCGATCGACTATCAGGAGATTTTTGCACATTCCGTGTATTTTTGGTTCTGGATCTCGATTTTCGTGTATTTGTAATGCTTATAAACGGTGTTCCGATGTCTGATTTTGAGTGTTTCGACACATTTGACGTTTCAGAATCTGAAAATGACATATGAATTGGTGAATCGCTTTCTTTCTTTTTGCTGACAGCATCTGTTGACTTAATTTTGTCGAATAATTTTGACGATATTTTATTAGCTTTACTATCAAAATCATCATTAGGACTGATGGATGTGATTGAAAATGAAGAAGTAGTTGCTTCCGCTCTTCTTTTAGACGAAGCGGGTCCTGGTTTTGAGATTATAAACGATGACGAAGTATTCGTGAATTCCATATCAGAACTGTCAGAATTTTGTGAAAATTTCTTTCGCTTAACGGGTGACAAACGCTTACTCTTTGTCGAACGTTTTGCCGGCGCTTTCTTTTTTGGTGAACTTTTCTTTTTTGAAACTTCGAAATCGCTATCATTGCTGTCATCATTGAACGCACTTTGAACGTCACTTTCGTCTTCATCATACGCTCCATCCAACTGAGGAATTCGCTTAAACTTATCGAATTCGCATCGTTCGCAATCACACTCGCATTGATCCGAACGTCTATCACAGCAATGGTCACAACACTCATCAGAATCGCAGTCACATAAAACTTCCTCAATATCTTCGTCTTCGTTATCATTTTGATTATTATTATCGTTGACATAACTTAAAAGTGAATCAATAGAATCGTCTAAATTGCATCGAATTTCTGTTTGAGTGTAAGCATCGGAACAATAACTTCTGCTTTGATTCTCATTTATTTCATCAAACTCTTCGATAACAGTTGAGTCAGAATCGTCATCAGATGATTCATAATTAGAATTATTCTTCAAAACTTTTCTAGATTTCGAGATATTAACTATATCTTCAAGTTTTTGCGACATTTCACGAGAAATTGAGTCATCGCTATCATCCGAATTGTCATCATTATTCGCTCGAATACAGTGCACAATCATTTTTGCGAATTCATCGCTGTTTGAAATGCCAGTTGAATGCGATTGTGAAGAACTGCTATTGCCGTCTATGTTGATGTTTAATGCTCGCAATCCTTTATATAAACGATCAAAATGAAACGATTCCGCGGCGAACACATCATTAGAAGCACGTTCTTGAGACGGAACACCAATTAAATTACGAAACTCTTGAGAATCCTTGCATCGACTCATCTGTTCGTTCCAAATAGCTTTCAAGCCTGGGTTTCGCTTTTGATCGTTTTGCTGTCTGTTTATAATGTCCTCATAATTGATATCACACTCGATATCGCACGAACTTATTGGTTCCACATTAATATAATTGAAATTATCGTAATGTTGTTTCGTTTTACGATATCGAACATTCTTAATGTTCATAAAATTCATTCCATACAGATTATTATCAATAAAAAACTGTCACAATTAAAAAACAAATATAACGTAATGAATAATTAAATAAAAAATTATTCTTATTTTGTATTAAAATTAAATTAAATTAAAATACTTGAAGAATGTATGGAATATGTGCTTCGTGTGGTTGAATCGAACGATTCATTATGAAACCATTAAGTAATTGTTCGCTCGCTCTAAATAAACATTAATTATGTAAATTTTAGTTATGATTCTAAGAAACTATTAAATTATACTAACGTTTGAACAATTGCTGGATTGTAGAAATAGATTCGCATGAATTTTTCGCTATTATCATGATATCCATAAAATGGTCTGCAAAAAACAATGAAAAATGGTATCAATGAAAAGCAATTAAAACTAATAATTAATTAAAATCATACATTGCGTCTAAATCTTCAATTTTAAACACTTGTTGATGAGTTAAGGAATCGTTTGACAATCTTTTTCGCGTTTGAACTCTCGATGGTATCAATTGATTGTCCAAATCATTCGCGAATTTACGCAAATTCGCCGCACGTTTGTTATCATTGACCGAATTATCGAAATCATGGTATGGTATACTTAAATACGGATAAACGCGATGCACGTGAACACACGCTTTCAGACCTAAATATATGATACCATAATTTAAATAAATAATCGATATTATTAGTAATGGATAAAACCTTGAGTTGTTGTGCCATAGATTCGAATGACTGGCACGCGATTTATTGGCTTTTGACGAAACTCAGAGAAATGATCATCGATTTGAGTGATCGGTTCACACAAATAGTGATCTGCGGACACAATCCGAACGCGAAGTTCGTTCATCGCATTACTTCGTTCTCCCGTATCGTTCATCGCATTTCTAATTCACATGTAAACAGAATTAAGTAAACAAATAACGTTTGTTTCACATGTGTTTTACATAATATGATATATTCAATCAAACATTAAACGCGTTGTGAAATGTTTTTGTTTTTATGAGCACTTAAACAATACATACCTTTTGCTAATTAATTGATATAATGGTTATTCGTTAATACGAAACAATATATTAAAAAATGTTTATTTCACAACAACTACAATACAATACAATAGTACTGAACAATAAACAATGTATAAAATGGAGGAAAACGCGGCGTTTATCGTCATTTTAGTTTCAATTATCATTTAAAGATGGCGTTATTTATACCGCTAAATGTATGGTTTGTCTAAAGTATTGTATGGAATAGCTCTATAGTTGTCGGACAAAAAAATGAAAATTTTTTTGTCAAATGTAAAAATTTTTCCATCAAAACCGATGAGTTTTGTGAGCCCTTTAATTTTTGTCAAATTATTCTTCAAAAAATTTTCGTTTATTTTCATCGTGTCTTTCATTGTGAAAATTTAAAAAAATATTTTAAAAATATTTTGGGCCCAATGACAAAAATATTGTCTCTTAAACCGAGTGAGTTAACTCCCCCTAGAATTTTGAAAAAACTTGAAAAGAGATACCCCTATAGACCATCCGAGTTTGGAAAACCCTGCTAATTGTACACTTCTGCCCGTTTTTCGTTTAATAATGTTGAGTTTGTTCTTTAAGATATGTTCTTTACAAGTGTAAGCTATTTGAATATATTAACACGTAAGTATATAGATGAACAGGTCCGGGTCTTTGAAGGTCCTTAAGGAACCTCGGACCTGAACCTGGGACCTATACACCATTTTGGGACCTGAACCTGAAGATTTATCAAGGACTCGGACCAGTTCCGAGTCTTTAAGACAGGGACTCGGACCTGGACTCAGGACCTAAGTTATAATAAT
>JAQGAW010000030.1:0-56184 GCA_034698025.1 Phthiracarus crinitus
AAAGTTTGTGTCGACAACTGACGGAAGGTCTTCAATACCTTCACACGAATCGGATATTTCACGGCGATATTCATATGAGAAATGTGTTAATATTCACTGATAGGCAAACGAAACAGAAAATACCGAAATGGGCTGACTATGGTTTGGCGCAGCGGAACGTCGCTGATCCAGCATTGTTTGCCGATGATGTCAGTCAGTATAGAATGTGGGTGTTTGAAAAGATAGTAAATTGTACAAAGTATGACAGTATCGAATCACAGACAATCGCTAATGAATTGGTAGAACAAATAAAGCGCAATAGAGTTAGTTTGGACCAAATATTAGATCATAATTGGCTGAAAAATAACTAATTTTTATTTTTCTTGTATATATATAGATCCTATATCTGGACGCCGTTTGCATAATAATTGTACAAAGTTTTAAGATTTTTAAAATTAAATTTAAATAAATTAAATAATTAATAATTATGGTATAAATGCTACTAAACGATAGAAATTAGTAAATTCTTAAAAATGTTTTTTAATTTAATATAAGTTTAAATGTAAATTAAATTTGAAAAAGTTCTAATTAAATTAATATCAGTTAATTATAAATTGAATGAATAATTTGTTGTTGTTTTTCGTTTTAGCAGTTTTTCATCATTTGTTGATTATGAATAAGGAATATTATCAAGAAGACTGTATAATAGTGAAAGATTTAAGGCTCAAGACTGACTTAAACTTGTCTCACTCAACCTGTCTATAATTTTAAATATACAATAGTCCGTTATTTGATCAAAATTTTATAAAATTTTAAATCATAAATCAACTAAATTTTTATTTATTTAACTTCATTATAATTATATTTCATTCATAGAAATTTTTTATGATAAGAATTAATAGTATATCCTCTATAGTATTATAATTTTCACAGTTAAATAATGATCAATTTAATATTTTCTTCCAAAATAAAAATTTAAGCGAAATGAGATAAAATTAAAACAAAAGAGAAAAAAATTAATTTAAACAATTTAGTTTAATTAATGGAAAAAATGGATAACAATAATAAATAAATTTTATCATTTAAACAATGAATAAATTCTTATTGAAAAAATGACTATAATTAGTTTGTTTAAAGTGATTTTACTAAATAATGGGAAATCGCGGTTCGTCTCACCCGACAATACCAAAGGAAGATCTGAGACATATACGAGAATTAGGTTTCACAGTCGATCGGAAACAAATCGGAGAAGGAATGGCCGGTAAAGTATACATAGTTCGGCTGAAACAGCGGTTAGAAATATTTGGCGATCAAAAAACATTTGCGATTAAAATGATTAATTTGAAAGAGCGTCTTAAAAATACCGACGATAGTGGAAAACAAATACTAATCAAAATGATGGAACGAGAAAAGGCTATAATGAGCGAAGTGAGTCACCCAAACGTAGTTAGCATTCATTTATGCCTATCTTTAGGCGAATGTTTCTCGCAGGTTATCGGCGGTAAGAATGTGATGGTTCACGACAGAGTATATATGATTATGGATTTAGCGGATCAATCGCTATTTGATTATCTAAATAAATATATCCAAAATAAGTCATTGCCGGAGAGAGAAGCGAAAAGTTTGTGTCGACAACTGACGGAAGGTCTTCAATACCTTCACACGAATCGGATATTTCACGGCGATATTCATATGGGAAATGTGTTAATATTCACTGATCGGCAAACGAAACAGAAAATACCGAAATGGGCTGACTATGGTTTAGCGCAGCGGAACGTCGCTGATCCAGCATTGTTTGCCGATGATGTCAGTCAGTTTAGTATCCTTGTGTTTGAAATGATAGTTAAAGCTACGAAGTTTGACAGTAAACAATCGGAGACTATCGCTAATGAATTGGGCGAACAAATAAAGCGCAATAGAGTTAGTTTAGACCAAATATTAGATCATAATTGGCTGAAAAATAACTAATTTTTTGTTTTTGTTATATATATATATATAGATCGTATTTCTGGACGCTTAATATTTTTACAAAAGTTTGAAGATTTTTAAATTGAAATTCTACGAAATAAATTAAATAAATATAGTAGAAATGCTATGAAACAATAGAAATTTGTAAATTCTGTTTTATAATAAGTTGTCTCAGACATTACGTTAAATGTACTGATTTTATTTTATTTTAATCGCATCGCATTCATTAAGACTTGAAAAATGTTTAACTGTAAGTTAAACGAAACTGTTGTCCTAAATTAAAACTTCAATGTTTTATCGTTTGTCACGAAAATAACTTTCAAGAAAGAATAATTTTAAATTATGATATCTTTATAATTTTATTAAAAATCTATTTTGTATGTTTTTTGAGAACGTTATCGAAATGTATTTAATTTAACATTAGTTTAAATGTAAATTAAATCAGTAATTAGTGAATTCGCTTATGTGTCAAATAGTAACATACTTTTATTGTTAGGTATTAATAATTTTTTAATTGTTGAAAAAACTCAATGTATTTTTTTCGCAAAATGCAATTGAAAGTTCTGATCCATTTATTATTTTAAAATTTTTTGATTTTCTGAAACACAGTAAATATCAAATCTATAAAAATGTTGGTTTACTTACGTTTTCAACAGAAAAATTTTAAAAAGCATTGCCAACACTTTAATAGGAGTCAAACACGATCTGAAAATTAAATTAAAAAACATATTGAAAATTTTACGATTTGAAAATAATGGTAACAAAAGGCGATTCGTATTTCTTCCCTGAAGAAGATGTGAACGAACTGAAAAAATACGGATTTATTACGAAACAAAAACTAAGAGAAGGAGATTATGGCTTGACATTCATAGCAGAACACAACGGAATGAGACCAGAAATTAACCTAAAATTTAACAAATTCGCTGTCAAATATATAAATATATCGGACTGTAGAAGACGTGCCAAAACCGGAATAAGCGTGAAACACATGACACTAAATATCGAACACTACAAAACACTGATCACTAGGATAACGCATAAGAATATAACGCACACTGAATTAGGTTTTTGTTTGGGCAGTTCCGCCGTTACCACTGTTCAACGTTTCGAACCGGCTATTCATTTACCAGAATATCTGTGTTCAATCAGACAAACGTGTATCATATATGACAGACTCTATATTTTTAAAGAGTTTACTAATCATGGATCGCTTCGCGATTATTTGGATCGCAATCAAACAGTTAACGAAAATATGACCGAAATCTTATGCCGAAACATGGCTGAAGGTATTCAATACTTGCACAGTAATCGCGTGACGCACGGAAATATTAACTGCAATAATGTGTTGCTATTCAACGACGACAGCAGTGGCCAAATGACAACCAATCGATTAGTGGCCAAATGGACTGATTTCGGTTTGGCCAATATTTTTCGTTACAATTATTATGGTATTCTATACGATACTAACAATTATTTCAAAGATATCCGTGATCTTCGAGTTAATGTATTCGTTGTTTTATTCGGTGTGACTCAGTTTAGTTCGGAAGATAAGAAGTTAATGGCAAACGATTTGTGTAGTTTAATGAATAATCAGGTTTATATGAGAGATATATTGAAACATAACTGGTTTAACAATTGAGAAATGATTTTAATCAAATAAATTGGAAAAAGTTTTACAAATATTCATATTAAAATTGTACATAAAATCGTATAATTATATTCGTATACAGAATAAAATTGCGCATAAATGAGTAAATTTTTGTAAAAATAAATGCAAATTCGTATGTAACCGAAAAAATTACATAAGTTGGCTAAATATAAATATCGCGTAAAAATATATAAAAGCTTAATCTATATTATTATAATACAAGTTAATTTTTTTATTTACATTTTTTTTCTTCAAAGAATTATTTTGAAAACAGAATTAAATTCAAAAAAAGTTAATGACTAAAAGAAAAATAAAATTCATTAAAAATATGTAAAACTAAAATATTTATAAAAAATTTCTGAAAACAAAGTGGGTTTCGAATAATTTCGTTTTAAAAATTAGCTTATTTTGATTAGAAGAACGAGTATTAGAGATCTAAGCGTATATACAATAGAGAAATGCCAACTTGACTTCGCAATCAGTAAATTCCATCGAATTTTAGCCGAAAATTCCACCGCCGCCTCCCTTAAGAGCTTTGACACCTCCTGATGCTCCAGCAGCTCCTGCTTTCTTAAAGCCTCCTAAAAACAAACCCAATTATTATTTAATAACTCTCATTGAAAATATGAACAAAACAATACCTTTAGCGGCAGCGAATCCTTTTTTACCAGCACTGGCTGCTCCCGCAGCCGCGGCTCCTTTAGCACCCGCCGCTTTGGCTGCCTTCGCTCCTGCAGCTCCTGCTGCTGTAGCAAAGCCACCCTTTTTGCCTAATTATAGATAAATGCATTATTGAAAATTTGTCGTTTATATTTTATTTTCTATATTTAAAATTGTTTTATATTTATAATTACCAGCAGCACCAGAAGCGCCACCTGCAGCGAATGCTCCGCCAGCTTTGCCAAATTTAAATCCTTGGGACACTCCAAATGTGCTAAAAGATTACATAATTTTTTATTTACATTCATGATATTACAAATTTTAGAGTTTCAGTTTAAATTTTAAAAAGACAACTTACGCCACTTTGCCGAATGCCTTGTTATATCCAGCACCAAATTTTTTGCCAAACTTACCCGCTTTAGCAAATTTAGCACCCTTTTTACCAGCTGCAGCAAAACCCTATTTTGAGTAAAAAATTATTCATTTAACATAACAAATGTTGTTTAAGCATATCTATAAAACCTTTGCTGCTTTGGCTGTCTTGCCACCCGCAGCGCCGAAAGCGCCAGCCGCTGCTCCACCCTTTTTACCGGCTGCAGCTGCCTTGAAACCAGCGCCTCCTTTAGCGCCTGCCTTAAAACCAGCGGCACCAGCTTTAGCACCCGCTGCTTTGCCGATCACAGCACCGCCAGCAACAGCGCCTTTGCCAACTGATTCCGCGCCCTCCAAGTCAGACATGACTTGAGTCTCCTCCGACGCGTCTGTATCTAAATCCGATTCTACCTCATACTGAGCATTGGAACTAGAAATTATGGCCACTGAGAATAGAAGTGCGAAAATCTTTCGGATTCAGAAAAATATTCATATTATTATTTCTGTTATTTCATTTTAAGTAAATGAAAAATTGCCATAAAATATAATATCTACCAGTCTATAATCCATTTTTGATGATTTGGAATCTACTTATTGAACACAACTTTAGAACAAAGAGTTAGACTGATATGAGTTTTATCTAAAACTGTCGCTCACTTTTATAGTTAGAAACAAATTCGTTGGGACCTTAGAAAGCGTAACTGCAAGCATAGCATGGCATAGCGTTTCCGCTGTCGTATAAACCCAGTGATCAATATCACTCTCAATATCACACCATTAGCTAAACGTATGTGTCGCTCGAATTAGACGTTACACAAAGTTTACATTGATTTTTTTGCTCATACGGTTTTTGTTGGAAGTCATTATCACGGCATTAAAAAAGCCTCTTAAGAGCTGTGTATGTGTGGCCTTCGCTAAAAATAAAGTTTTTGAATGAAAAAATATTTTTTTTCTAATGATATTCCTTCACTTAAAAAACTATTGTTATTAGTGTAACAATTAGTATCCGGTATTGTTTACCTTAGAACTTAAATCTTCGAGAAGAAGGTCGACTAATTATTTTGCGAAAGTTGTATATTAAACTTTGACGCGAATAACTTTTGCTCATTAAAATTAATAATTTGTTAAAAGAGGCTATTAATATTCATTATCATTAAAAGAGGCTATTATTAGTCATTGTCTTGAGTTTGTAGATTATATTTTTTAAAATTTATTTTCCGGGTTTGAAGCGACACAAAAATATGTAAATTAGTTGTTTGCTATTGATTTTCTTATGCTTTATGTTAAAAATAGGTAGAAAACGAAAATATAAAAATTGCAAAAAATATCAATCATTGAAAGAATTTTTTAATATTGTAAAGTATCTTATTATACTGTACTTTATTATCATAAAAAATTTTCCTTATTTCGACACAGAAAAGGCAATTATCTATTGATTAGGTAACACACCGACATAACATCCGTCAATTAATTTGCGATTACAATTTATTAAAATGGTATATCCTTTTATCAAATAGGCTATTGTGAACTTCGAAAAAAAAGGTTACAATTGATTTATTTTTGCAGACAAATGTAGAAAAATGAGCATTTATAAAGGCCTTAGGCTTAACAAAAACAATTTCCATTGAAAGTAACATCCGAAAAAAATATTTGTTAGCAAAATTATTTTTAATCATAGGCAAAGTGTTTCTTAAGTCAAATTTTGTAGATTACTGTAGCTAAAAACTTGTTACTTGCTTTTTTTTATCCCTCAATGTTTTGGTTTTGAACTTGACTGATTCACAGCGATTAATTAAAGTTCCCCAATCACTCAATTATTCAGCGTTATTATAATTATTTTTCTTTTGTTCCGAATGCAGAATATTTCTAGCTTCAGCGCAATCACTGATAAAGAACGAGAACCATTTCCTGACATTCCTCTCGTTTTGTCTTGTGGATAATTTTGCTTTAAATAAAAGCGAAAAATTAATCATAAGCTAAAGTTAACTTTTGGTTCAGTTTTTTCTTAGTAATTTTCGATATTGCTAAAAAAGTACTCGTCAAATGAATAACAATAAATTAATATTTTTGGGACAAGCAATTAAACAATAATTAGAATAAATTCAAATAGAAAATATTAATGTTTTGTTTTTGTAAGTTTTTATTTTGATAGTTCGTATTAGACTCCCAAACGGGCCCCCGATTTGTCGGGCCCCCGCGGGCCCCCGACAAATTTCCTCGGGCCGGGCCGGGCTCGGGCTTAAAATTAAAAATGTCGGGCAGGGCCGGGCTTTGATTTAAATATTTCTAGGCCCGAAACGGCCCTTGGCATGAAGTTTATTCCAATAACTTTTGTCTTATAAACAAAATTATGTTAAGCTAATTTAATAATAACATTAAAATTGCTATATTAAAGCAAATAATTCTTTTAAAAGTACAAGATTTTTCATTTAATTATGAAAATATCTAATTTTTAAAGCGAAAAATAATTATAATTAATTAAGCGTACCTTATGTATGTCGGGCCGAATCGGGCCAGGCTTTGAGTTTTTAAAAAATAATCGGGCTCGGGCCGGGCCGGGCCTCAACCTATCGGGCCTTAGTCGGGCTCGGGCCTAAAATTTTTTATGATTTCGGAGTCTAATTCACAGTATACATACGATACAAACAAATTAAATTGGAATGTATGTCAAACAATAATAATAATAATAATAATAGAACTTCATTCACATCCAAATTATTAATGAAAGATTTAAATTTTTCTAACAAACTGTGCCATTATTTGGGACATTCTATTTCTTTTGGATTAATAATTAGCGGTAATTTTCGTATAACTGAATCAATTTATATTCACTTATTCAGCTCAATCATTGAATTTATCAATCAATAAATTTTAAGCATGAAACTCATAAATTGAAATATTAGTTTTTTAGTTAATGTTTCATTTATTTGAATTAAAAGAAATTTATACATTGAAAAACTTTTTTCCGCTCACAAATTTTAATGGGTCCCAAAAACTCATAAATTTTGATAGAAAATGTTTTTAAATCAAAAAATTTGAATATAAAAGTACGCATCAAAACATCTAAAAGTTTTTATTCAGAAATTTCATGAAATTTATAAAACTGGTTTCTATATAACAAATCGGGTTTCGAACCAATGAGATGTATTTTTCATTACATAATTATTCCATTTTTGTTTATGTATTTGCCTTTAAATAGTTGTTTACAAAAATTAAAAACTTAAAAAAAAGATTTGCTTAATATTAATGTTTGTCGTGTGACTCGTAAACAGTGTTATTTTATAATAATGATAAACTTACCACTTTATATATTTCCGTTATCTGTTTCGTTAATGGTTTCCATTATATGTTTTATACCGTAAGTTATAATCAGAAACAGTATAAACGCAGACTGATTTCGTATATAAGACTTGAATTTTATAATTATATGACTAATTATTAATTTCCAACGTGTATTTTATTTAATTATTTATTTATTTATTTATCTGGTTTATAAACTTTTGATTTGAATTTGTCCTTTCGTTTGTCTTTCTATGCATTCGTAATATTTATTAAGGTATTTGATTTTTATATTAATAAAGGGATTTTAGAAATATTGGTGTCTATTTTTAGTAAATATTTATTGAAAAGTATCAATAAAAATCGACATATAAGTGGGTAAAAATGATAAAAGTGTAAAAATGGCTCAAAACAGGGTATAAATGACTAAAATACGGCTAAATATAACTTTCTTTCTTCTTTGGAAAAAAATGTTAAAAAATGGGTAAATTTTAACCTTTAATGACAGAAATTAAGACAGTTTCTTATTTAATTTAGGTATTCATTTGCTGTTTATTACGATCACGTCGAACCAGTACTTCCATTTGTTTCGGACTCTTGCGGTTGTTTACCAGAAAGTTCTTTCTGTTCACAACTAATGGACATAACGGCTATTATGAGTAAGTAACTACTGTATGATAAAATTTTTAGAAAAATCACTAAAAAAATTACCAAAACTGCTGGATATACATAATATGCTAAAGAGACTCATTAGATTTAGATGATTATCTTTTTTAGAACTTTATATAATAAATATATTTTGTTATTTTTCCAAATTAAACTCAATCTTCACCCACCATTAAAACTAGTCGATTTTAAAGACAAGTTAAAGAGTTTAAAAAGTTGAAATATTTAGTAATTTTTTAAAATATTTTTTAAAAATTGAATTTTCTTAAAACATATAAATCTCTAATTAATTTTAAAACACAATTGTTTAGTGTCATTCACATCATACATACGATACAAACAAATTAAATTGGAATATACGTCAAACAATAAGAATAATACTAAAACTTCATTCACATCCAAATTATTAATGAAAGATTTAAATTTTTCTAATAAACTGTGTCATTATTTGGGACATTGTTTTTCTATTGGATTAATGATTAGCGGTAACTTTCGTGCGAACGAATCAATATATGTCCACGCATTCAGCACAATCATTGAATTTACATCCGCTATACTATACACGATAATAATGGTAATCGAAAAAAGTATTTCATTTATTGCGAATCCTATGTTATTTACATGTTTTTTTTAATAATTATAAGGCAAATATTATATTAAAATTAGCGAAGAATAAGAATGAAGTATTACTGGGAAAACTATGCGTTTATATTAGTATAATAATGACCGTAACATGCATTTTATGCACTGTTTTCCAATTTTTGTCGTTCAGATACGAAAATTTTTGGGATCATAACTTTCGGCTGAAGTGGTCGAGTAATCAAAATGGTTACGTTTATCATACTTTAAGCGCATTATTCGAATGGATATCTTGGTTATCAATGACACCATATTTTGCCATTATTGCTATGCTAATGAAAAATGTAAATTTGAGTTCATTAAGATCTAGAAAAATGGATAAAAGTGAGTGAATTCCGATCAATATATTAGAATCGGTCGCAAAACAAAATGATTGAAACAGAAATTTACTCGATTTTATTGTGGATTTAAAATATTCAACTTTATTCTTACAGTAAATAAATTCTGTAATAAACATTTAATCATAAAAATGTGTAATAATAAATGAAAGAATGAATGATTTAATTTAATAAAAACAAAAACCGAAAAACAATTTTATGCCAAATTATGTCGCTTTCTATTTCTTAATTCTCGCAAACTTTTAATATCTTTCGCCAAATTCATGATCTCTTCCATCAATTTTGTGTCATATCTGTGGACAAAACAAAAACAAAAACAAAAACATTAATCAATACTTAATAATCTAAAAATAAACATATAATAATAACGAAAAACTTCTCAACTGATTTCCGAGTGTCTCAATGTTGACAAATATCTGCGCCAAACATAGCAGTCTATCAAACGGATACTTATCGTAGTGAGCGGTAATGAAGTCTCGCCGCAAAACCCAGTGATCCTCGATTTCCCACACTTTTCGCAAATCATTCACATTAAACGGCAGTTTATTATCCGAACTCATCGCAAACCGATTAATAATATTCGTTTATCGTAAATACGTTCACATTTCAAAACAATGCGTTCGCCTGTGTTTGTGCTCAACAGCTATTGCCATCTGATGTTATGCGTTGTATTTACGAAAAGTTATCGATAAACCCAATGTATAATAGTTGGAAATATATTTCGTTTTATAGATGGATGCACGAGTAATACTCTATTAAATATTAGAATATTTTTGAGAGTTTTCACTTTTTAATCCAAAAATTGGTAAATTTATATTCAATTAAATATAAATAGAATACTGAATAGATGTTGAAGTAAATTAAGGGATTTTTTTAAATATCATTCATTATTCAGTTGTTGTACGTTTTATCCAAACTCATGAAACCTTTGTTTTTATCCTAAAAGAAAGTTTGTTGAGACACAAATCCTAAATCGTTGACAACGCGATAATAGTTTAAAATCGTACTATTTTTTTGGAATAAATATCAAAGATATTATTTTTGATGCGTTCATGATTTACCTAAAAAAATAGCGCTAATAATATAAATCATTGATTGCGTATAGAGGTATCAATTCTCGTATGCGTAACACAATGTTTCAAACTTTTAACGTTATAATAATAATTTAGTTTTGCGACCATCAAAAAAAGTAGAAGTCGTATCATAAAATAAAAAAAGAAATTACCTCGAAATAGAAATATAAAAACATACTTTTTCGATCCCATATTAACGTTTGGTAACAGTAGAACATGAACCCTGTCTACACGTTTCGCATCATTGGTGATGAACTTTAAGAATTGTCTGTCTTGTCTTTTTTCTCTTTGTTCAGCGCTTATTCTGTATGTCTCACTATCTATTTTTTGTTATTGCATTAACTGATTGTATGCCCGACTGAATTGGCAAACTTGTACTCAGAACACAATATTCAACTCTTCGACTGTTCTCTCTCTCTCTCTCTCTCCCTCTCTCTCTATATCTCTCTCTCTCTCTCTCTCTCTCTCTCTCTGCCTCTCTCTGAACGTTATCTCTCTTACATAAGTCTCTTTCTTTACTACTATTTCTGGGGTCATATTTTGCCATAGAATGCTTTTTTTACATTTTCTGCTGACGCTTTGTCTCATTCTCCGTTCAACCGCTAAGTTCGGTCACAAATTGTGCATCGCCTCAAAACATCATTGAGCGTTAAAAAACGCCTCGAGGGTATACTTTCGCTACAATCTATATCAATAGTACTCTTTCTCATATTTAAAATAATACTCAGCAAAGTTAAAGTCCATTATATATTAAAAAATATTTCAAAAGATAGATAAACTGAATTAAGAGTATCGGTTACATAATTTTGAACATAATAAGCTAAGCATCCATAGAAAAGTAGCTTAAAATAAAAAATGTTAATACAGCGTATATACAGTTCGCTGAATTCCGGAAATGCATACATACAGTACATTGTGGCGCTGTATTGCTGGGCACTATTTATATACCCAACTCATTTATAGATTCGTTACTTTTTTCCCGTCATTTTTGTTACTCTGTTCGTTTGTCGCGCAAACTTTTTAATAATATTGAAATGTAAAACATTTTCGTCAAAATAGATACAAGGAAAAAATGTTGGCAGTGGTGTAAAGATATGTGCGATATGTGTAAAGATGTAATGCACGATACGATCTCTAGCTCTATCGTTCGCATTCACTCCTATAACATGTGTTCGTATTTTAATACTTAATTACGAGATAAGCTCTAATTAATTATATATTTTTATACATTTAAGAATAAAACGATGTCAAGTGACATGATAAATGGCGTTATATAATTTTACTAATTTGACGCAACTGTTTATGTTTTAAATATGTTTTTAGTACTGTTTAGAGCGAGCAGTCATAACTGCGCGAAGTCTTGTGATTTGCATTTTTGCTTTTCCTCCCCAAATGATATTTTGATTAAATAATAATAATACCAATTTTTACGGGTTTTACGTATTTTACGATTTATTTTCGTATGGAAATTTAGTTTTCCGACATCCGTTAAAAATTTTTTCAAATATTTATCTATAAAAAGTTAAACTTGAAAGTTACAAAACAACTTCGATATTTTGATCGCATTTTTTCGTAAACATGTCCTTTTTCTCGTTTATTGTTTTATTATCGTTAGCGTACAGTAAAGACAGATTTCCTTATTTGTTAAATGCTTTAATGTGATAAATTGAACGAATACTATTAGACTAGAATTGATAAGAATTAACTACTGCTGCAGTAAACGAAAATGTTTATTATGAACATTTGAGCGTTTCGTTTTAAGCTTAATTGATTTTGCATAACAAAACATATTTTGATTCATTTTGTGTCTCATTTTTGTCAAAACTATAAATCTATTATTTTATTAGCCGTTAGAAATACATTCACATATATTTTGTTCACTGGGTCTCCAAAAAATAATATTTTATTTTTAATACGAACAAATTTTAAAAAACAAATTTTATTTATGCATCGAAACCCTTAGCATAAAACCAGTCATATCTCTTTCAATTCAATTATAAAATCGCCAGAATATCAGCATATATTGTAGCACCAAATTTCAAATTAAGTTTCCATTGATGAAATTTTATTGATGATACCCTAATCAAAATGAAGTACAATTACAATTATCAAAAATCCTTTAATTGACAGTAAAGCGCAATTGGCGTATACATCACGTATCATTAATTATTGATCAGTTTGATCATGAAAAATTTATTTTCACATTTAATTGATTTCAACAAATGTTTTCTATTAAATATTTATTACTATGGGTGGGCGATATACTTAATAAAATCCTTTCCGGCAGCTTTTATTTATTAATGTTTAAAATAATTTGATCAAAAGTAAGTCAATAAATTTTATCAGAATCGTATAAAAATAGTGTATCGAATAATCTTATTATTCGTAAGCCTTAGAACCATATTAGAGTTTGCGAATTGCAACTTATTTAAAACTAAACGAACAAAATTAAAACTTTTTAATGGACGCATTAGTGTCGTAATCATCCGCACACTAATGAACAGTTTATTTTTAACTTTTTGATTTTTTGGATTCAAACGTAATCCCAATCTATATAAAGGAATTATTGGGCAAAACGAGAAATTCCGAGGGATGTGTGCGATAGTAAACGGAAATAAAACAAAATATTAAACTAACATATAAGAAAAATTTCGAACATTAGTCGCACTAATTTGGACATTAGATTCGTGCCCTTATTTGTTTCATTTCCGCTCTTGTTTCCATTCTGATGATATTTTCAGTCATATGCTAAAATGTTTGTACACATGTGTTTTTTGTCATCTGCTAAAATGTTTGTTCACATGTGTTTATTATGGATGACTATTTAAGACTAATTACGTTTACTGATAGCATAGACGACAGTCAATCGATAGCAATAATCACAGTGAGATTATTAGTGTGACTTACAATGATTTTCACCAATGGTTACTTCAAATATACCAGTTATTTGTCTTTTTTTGTATGTTTCATAATGAAAAATTTCTGGCTAAACAAACTCTTGTTAGGTTTCATGTTTTGATAAAACGTATTCATAAATGTTTTTTTCATCAACTGAATAATGAATAAGATTTGTTATATTAAACTCTTAATTTATTTCAACATATATTCAGTATTCTGTTTACATTTCATTTAAATAAATGAATATCAATTTACCAATTTTGGGACTAATAAGCGAAAATTCTTAAAATATTTAATATTTAATAAACTCATACATTACGTCTCCATCCATCTAAAACGAAAAATGAGTTTAATGAGCAAAAAACAATATTATGCATTGGGTTTACTATCACTTTACAAAAAAACATAGGTCTTAGTGATAGTTATTATTATTATTATTATCAGGAACGGATGCTATTATTATTTTCTTTAAAAAAATCGTTTGAGACTATTTCTCAAAAAAATAAAATTAAAAACTTTAATTAAGATTTATTTGACGCGTCTGCGGAAAGTTGTCTGAGCAAAAAAATATACTTGTTATTTTTAAAACAAAGTATTAAATTATGCGTTGAATTTTCCGATTCGAAACAGTTATTACATTAAATTTTATTTCAGAATAAAACTAAACGACTGTTGACCCGAAATGCGATTCACTCTCTTTCTCGCTCACACACACACACGCAGAAACAAATTGATGCGCCGAGAAATGAAAAAAAAAAGTTCAGCAGTCACTATATCTATAAAGCAAATATTGGATGCTTTGCCCACACATTTATATATTATTTCATGTGTCAATTTATGTCGTCTAAGAAAAGACGTTTATTACAATCTCAAGACAGACAGTTAAGCGAAATCATTACTAAGTTGTTGTTACTATAATATTCCTGCGCGCAATTTGCCCCGAGAATTATACTGTCTCGACAACTGTATTGCTTGTAATGTCAGATATACGCGAATGCGAGGAATGCACGAAATGGCAAAACATTTGCATACCTACACAGCTAACAATATTTAAGACTTTGATGAGCTTTGCGTGTTTTAACGCGAGCTAAACTGTAACATTAACAATGTATAGGCAACGAACACAAACCGGGGAAGAATGAAGTATGAAAGAAGAAAGAAAATCGAGGAGAGAAGCGATAGACGAGAAAAGAAAAAACTATTTTATCTCTCGTCATGATCGTCATGATCCAAATATTTTTTATTTATACTTCTCGTTCTCCATTCGTCTCTAATAATAATTGCGTTCCCCATCGCATCGCATCGCACACACATTTGAGCGTACGTTATATAAGTTATAGATATATATAGTTTGCATTCCAATGGAATGCGAGTTTGAATCGCTCTCTCAAGTGATATATTGCGCAATTTTCGTGGCTTCATTTTTTGACCTTTTTTCCGCTGGCTCTCTATGTTTTACTAGTTTTTGAAACAATATTCCTCTAATTTAATAGCTATTGTGCGCGCATTTTACTGTTTAGAAAAGCATAGCAAAATTAATTGTCTCATCATTCATTTAAAGACATTAGTTTGTAAGCCAATTACACATTTGTGCACTCAACTGATTAGCGAAAGGCTAAACTTAACTCTAAATGCTTGGATGCAAACTAGTTGTGCAAACTTGGATGTGATGTGCAGTTTTCTCGCATTTTTTTTGAGCGATACTTCAAACGTCTGTACGCTTTTCAACTAACTCTTAGTCGCTCTTCGTTTCATGTCTCGCTCAAGTCAAACGTCTAGCACTTTCTATGATTCTATCCCTCCCTCTCTCTCTCTCTCTCCCATATTCTAGCTCTTCTCTCACTCACTCTTTCCTATCGACAAATTTCTCGTCACGTACTGAGTTGACAATACAAACTAATATATCTTAGCTCTTCTTCAAAATTCGAGTAAAAGACATTTTTTTGTTGAAAAGAACCTTATAATGTAAATATTTATAATCGCTGCGAGGTTTGGGCGCATTCAGAATGAATGATTTATTAATCACCACTCACTGCACAATAATGATTAACAATCTTTAAATGTCTTTAAATGATTTTAGTTCGGCTTTTCTCTAAACTTTTATACAATTACTCGCGCTTTTGGAGACTATTCAGACTGTATCGCACAGTACGCAAAGAGTTGGCAAAGAGAGCGCACTAAACGGGTGACGGCTGATGGCTGATGGCTGGTGAGCATACAGATAGATAAAAAAACAAAGTTAATAATGAGTAATGATGACAATTTTGAGTCCCTTCTGATTCATGCTAACAATCTGCGTGTGTGTGTACAGTATATGTGTGTCGCTTGCCGTACAATGAATACATAAAATAATAATAATGGTTCTCTGAGTTGCGGCGACAATTTCATCAATTTCTGCCATTATTTTATCACTACTAGGAGAGAGAGAGAGAGAGAGAGAGAGAGAGAGAGAGAGAGAGAGAGAAAGAGAGAGAGAGAGAGAGAGTCTACCGCCGCCACAATAGAAATAATAGAGAAGGAGAGAGACATTGCCAGAGACAAGTAAAAAAATGATAAAGAGTATGTTGAAGCGTAAAATACACGATATGCGTGTAAAATACGTTAATGATTATATAGGTATGTGTGATGCAACTTAAAAATTATTGCCAATTCAGCATAGAAGAGGATGCGAAGCCACTAATGGAAATGTCTATGTCTTCATGTATATGTCTATGTGTGCATTACATCGCATTTCGATGCGTTCTATATAATAACTACCATGTAATATATATACAGTAATATATGTATATACAGTAAATTATCTTTAGTCTTTATTTGCGTTTATTTTCGTACTTAAAATACACTGCAAATATATTAATAACGTTTAACGTTATATAAAAACTTTTAATGCAAAATTTTGTTATCAATAAAGCATACGATTCGGTACGTATCACGTATTCTAAAGTGATTTACAATTTTTAATTATTATTTCGGGTTACGATTTACTGCGCATTTGAAATGTATTCGTCAATTAATATGTCTGACTGTGCAGTCAATGGTACAGTTAAAAGTTTCTCGTCACTCTTGCCATTAAAATAATGTCAGAAAATGAGAATATTTATTATAAAATTTATTCATGAAAGTAAAAGCTCTTATAAATTATATTAAACATTTGCCACATGAATTTTAATGGTGTTTGACACTCGGTTAACGTTTTTTTTTCGGAGTGCATACAATTTTTAGCCCGCAGTCTGGCATTAAAACACAGACACACATTGTGTTTAAATAGTAAACTAATTGATCGATAAATTTTTCTACGCACGTTAATATTTTTTCCACTGGAAAAAAATCCATTATTTTTGTCTAAAATAAACTTTTGCGCGCAGAACAGCAAAAATTTGTATTTTTGGAAAATATTATTGATATTTATTTATACGCTGCTCTTCCCGAAAGTATATACATATTTACATATTTACGGGTAACATAAACAGTGCTTGATTTATTTAAATATAATCACCCAATTTATCTTCGCAAAAATATTATAGACAGTATTTTTCTTTTTATTTTTTTGTATTATTTTCCTTATGCATTCGCATTAATTTATTAATGAGTATAAATTTGAAACATTTATTAATAGTATCGTCTGCTCTATTTTGTTCATATGAAAATGTTGCAGCACTTTCTGTGTTTATTAGAGTTTTCTTTTTTTTGAAAACTTTTTGTTGCTACGTCTGGTGCGTTTCGTTTGGGTTATAATATTTTTTTTTGCTAAAACTCTAAAATAAATTTATTTAATTTTTTTGTTAATCATTCACAGTAAATATTTGAGAACTTTTTTTTTGGCAAAAAAGTTAATTTTAAGCAACAATTTTTTTAATTTTCAGGTTAAAACCTATCGACACATCAAATTCGTAATTTTATTTTTAATTTATATTTTCGCTTTTTTTTGATCAAACTGAAAAGCTCTATTAAGTTTTTTGTCTGTGATTTATTTCTATTTAACAAGTACAGTATTAAACTTAATTACCCGCATTTTATGTTATTGCCTTAAATACCGTATACTTAAAAATAATTCAATACTGTATTAATTGAAGTAAAGCTCATTGAATAATAGTTAATAATACAAATTTGAAAATTTTGTATAGATTTGAAATTTCAAGATTTTATTGCAAGGATTCTATATTATAATAGCGGAATATTAAGTAATAAAATTCAGGTCAAAATAAAATAATAAATATATTCGTTCGTGTGTTTAATTTCAATTAAGTTTTCACACCAAACAAAGCCTGAAATTTTGAAAATATTCCAGAAATTGTCACACAAATTACCTGAAATTAATATAATTGTCTGAAATAATTAGCGGTCCAGAAACATAATTTTCGCAGATTTTTAAAAAAATAGTGATCACAAGAATATGATTTTTGTTTGTTTAAGGTCAATACTGGTATATAAACAGTTTCTTTTTTCACGAAATTAGGTCGCGATTATTTAATTCAATTAAATGACAAAACTAGAAAGAGCTAGAAAAAACATTTGATCGATAATAAACGCTTCGTGGAAATTTTTTTTCTTAATTTTCTCTTTTCGCCCATTAAAATGAATTGTTATACACAGAGGCATTTAAATGTTAATTGTTTTGGGCATAAACTGTTACAAAAATTTGCATACAATATCTATAACATTGTTTTAAAAATTATTAAAGGAAACGGGAAAATTTTCATAATTTTATTTGGTTTTTTTACCTTCGCTAAAATGGTGTCTAGAAAACTCACGTGTAAGCGCATCACACAATCATTAAATATGTTATGGCATATTATTAAAACCCAATTATTCATTCCTTTATTAATTTATGGCGCGTTCAAAAAAAATTTTTTTTCTTTGTCAGCACAAAGAACTTAATAATTCTTTTCGGCTAATCATTAGTACGAAACCTAATATCAGTGCCAGTTAATGCGCAATTAGGACCATAGCAGGTGCTTAGACAGTGCACGAGAAGTGCGGCGTATGTGTGTGTATCTGCACAGATGGACTGACGGAAGAACATTGTAAAATATATACATTCGCAGATGTTTTAAAAAATTAAGTATCACTGCGTATATTATTTTCGCGAAAATATATATGAATAGCGTTTATTATTATTGTCAAAAAATTTTTTTTTTATAATTTATTATAATTCGAAAAAATAATAATAACGATGAAAAGGATTTTCCAGAATTGTGTATCTATTGTGTGCCAAATATAAATATACTGCGCATTTATATACAATGTATTTTCAAGCAAACTCTCACAAAAAAATAATAAAATATAAATAAATAAAATTTGAGTCGTTTGACAGTTACTAAATTAGTTTTTATTACGCAACTACTAGTTTCCTATCGCCAATGCGTACACATATTATAACAACAACAAACAACAAAAAAGAGCTAAAAAATTATGATTCGCAAAATTGTATGATTATCTCATTATCTCGTTAGGCCGGCATAAAAACTGAAACACTTATAGGCACGAATTTGAATCAAAAATAATTTATTGTTGGGAGAAATTGCTTGCCTGTATGCGTATACGAGTTTTCTTAACAATAGCTCGTCATTTTGTTATAAGCAGTCCTGCATCGTTACCAGCATTATACCTATTGTTGCGCACCTTTTCATAAAATTTCATGTCGCTATTCATTCATCTATATTTTTTTTGTTGTTACATGTGGCGCAAGAAATGTCAAAAAGAATGGCTAACGAACATTAAACACGCATAATAAACATCCGGAGAGAGAGGTTTTTAATATTTCTGAACAATAAGTGGTAATCGAATAATGATTCTTACTGTGACACTAACATAATTTAGTGCCGCTTTTAGTATTAAAATCTAATGACTTTATTTCGTATTCCTGTGATCAAAAAAAAATATTTTTTTCACATTATATCGCTAAACAATAGTAGCCGTGTATTCACACCGACCTCAGTCACGTTTTCGTAATAAGTTGGGCTATTTATTAAAAAATATTCTGTAATAATAGTAAACTTGCGTTCAATAAATAGTAAAATTAGGCATAACTCGGAAACCGTTTTTATTGATGTAATTGCATAGTATTTAAGTGCAACAGTGTTTAATTATTTTTTGATGAACGTTTTTTTCGCCGGAATAGTATAAAGTTTTTAATTAAACCACATTTAGTTGTTTAAATCGCGCAAAAATGTTATTCATTGCCAGTTTTATTGTGAAATGTTTCGAATTTTTGTACACATAATGAGGCAATTAAAATTTTCGGGATTACAACGAATAACCCAAAACTTGAATTTTTTGTTTTTATTTATTTATTTATTTATTTAACGTTTGTTGATAATTAAACGGAATTACGAAAAATATTTTTGAGAAAGAAATGCTTTCGTAACAAACAATAATAAATTTTTGAAATATATTGCGCTTTAATCTTATAATAATATGTCAGACTTATGGGAGCATTTTCGGTTTTAAAACAATAAAATTTCAGTAAAAAAAAGTTAAGTAACGAAAAGCGAAACTAAAAACTCTTTAAATTTAAAAATAGTTTATTACAATTTAAAAATATAAGTTTTTATCAGTAAAAAAGCAATTATTATCAGATGATAACGAAAAAAATGAATTTAATGTATTTTTTGCGAGCTAAAAACAGATTTCGAAAAACATTTTATTCGAGTAAATTTACAATTTTATTATTCTTATAAAAGTTGATTTCGCATTCGATAATAAGCTCGAATAAAACGCTTTATCGTTTGGATATTTACATAATTATAAAAATGATTCACACACGCATTAAGTTAAAATAATTGCCGTAATTAATCTTTTTAAATTAGCGCATATATTTGAATCTTATCTTTATTTCTTTATTCTAAACGGAAAACAAAGAAAATTTTCGAGAGGAATTATAATTTCTTTTTTTAGAAAAAAGGCTTTTTAACCCAAGTATTATTAAATTTGGACAAAAATAACCAGTACTCTACTCTAAATAATTAAATTAAATTACGATAAGCCTACGCCAGTTATTATGAATTATTATTCATTATATTAAAATAAATAATTCGAAGAAAACAAAACGGAAAAATATATCCCTATTATATATTGTTTTATTTAATAATCGTCCACATTATAAAACAAAACAGCTTTTAATTAAATTGTATAAACTTCAAGTCTGTCACAATAAAAACGTTTTATGATCCCATGCAATAAACAATGCATAAATAAATTTTTATACTTTTTTTTAATACTTTCACGAACTGGTAAACGCATATAATAAAAACAAAAGTCTCAGCTATTCCCAGCTAATTTATCGATAAAACAATATTATTAGTTGTGTATTTTATAATAATAGAACGCCAATAAAAGCACCGATATACGGCCATATATTGGGCGAAAAAGGGAATTAATAAAATAAAATAAAACACACTTTATAGTAAAAAAGCCATAATCGGAACAATACTGCTAATACTGATAATTACATTTATTGGATGGTTGTATAGTAATATACTGCTACTATAAAATGTTGAATATGTATGTCATGCAACTTTAATTCTTCTATAAGAAACCGAAAATAAAATGTAAATTAAGCTCTTATATGCATTAAACACGCGATATTCTAATAATTAAATAATTAACGTTGTTTTGGGCAACAATTTATATGTTAGAATAAGTTTATGTATCGCTATATTTTCGTTTGGTGTTCGAAGGCATATACTGTATAGACGAGTACAACGACCATAGCTTATACGGTAACAGTAAGTTAGGCTTCGAAATGCTGACAATTTAGCTGTTCTTTTATTTTCACTTTTACAGGTGCTGTTGTGCGCCGAAAAAAATACCAAAAAATAAAGTGCAACCATATTGCCATAGTAACCATTAGGTTTTTCTCTCTTTCGCTCTCTCGCTCTCTCGTTAGAGCGCTTTGTCTATCATAACTTCTTCCTGTATGCTAAATGTCACGTATTGTATTGAATGACAGTTAATGCATTTATTTTTCTGTTTAGCTAATAAAATCATCTCGTTATACATTGTTAAACTGTATAGCATGGATGAAACTATAAGAGAAGCGCACAAAACTCAATACATGCACACATACAGTCATCCACACAACACATACATTCCATTTTTTGGACTGATCACAATTGGAGCGAATCTTAAAGACCATTGGCATGAATCGAGTCATACTAAAAAGCAGATGTCAGAGCGAATAAAACAAAAAGCTCAGCTGTCAACTGTTTCGGTATGTCTCTCTACCCCTCATTTCCATCAATTGTGTGCCACTCTATGCCACTTCACGAGAGCTCGTATTACAATCCCTGTCACAGCAGTTTTTATATCTCGTCTCTTTTTCCCCACACATCGATTATTAACCTTATTCTTCTTCTTTCGAGTTATATTCCTTCGATCAAATGAAACAGTTTGTGCGTGCGTTTGGTTTTACGCGAAAATAGTTGTTGAACGGTAGACAGCGCTACAAGCGTTACAGTCAACCAATTTCGATGCTCTTTCAAGTTTATTGTACTAAATTGATATTCAAATAATATTTCAAGCAATTTGAAAGAATTTAATTTTCACATCTGTTATGAATTTTTTAAAATTACTTATTGCTAACAGTTTTTAGGCATGTTTTGGTTTCGTATCGCAATAAATGGGTTCGAAAAATGAAAAATTTATATCTAATTCGTAAGCAAATACGATATTTGGCGAACGAAAAAAAATTACCACAGAATAAAACGTGTTTAATATTCAACTGATGTCTATATTAGCAGTATGTTATGCTTTGTTATGATCGTTAAAAAGCGCCGAATAATAAAAAGAAGATTAAATAATGGCACAAAATTTTATAGCATCACTCATTGCCAATTCATTTCATTTCCATTCCGTAAACTCATTTACAGTTTACCCTATCATTATATTTGATATATTTATCAATACCGGTTCATTACCGTAACGGTAACAAACTTTTTATTTTTATTTTTTTTTGCTGGCAATACTCAGTATTATAGTACGCGGGGAACACACACACAGCACACACACCACTGTAAGTAATATTTACTTTAAATTCAATTCCATAATTCGTGTGTTTCGTGATCTGTGAATTATAGTATATATACGCTTATCGTATGGATATTTATTTCTCTTTCTCTCTATTCGATGTGTGTGTGCTTTTCATTTTCAGTTTTTTTTTCGGTTAACCTTATTCTGAACTTCCTAAAACTTTTTTCTCACACATACGCAGTAATTTTGAGCGTATCGCTCTTTTTTCCATTTGTTTTGATGGATATTAATTATAATTGAATTTTACTGTATGTTTCAAAAAAAAAGTTTTAATCTGAACGCCTTGCGTATAATTTTCCGCTTAATGTATAACTGGGGTATAAATTCTTGCGTATTAAAAAGAAAATGGTTGTCAAAAAAGTTTTATTTTGCCAGACATAGCATTCCAGACAACTCGAAATACAAAGTCGATTTTTTTAATATATTCCTTTGTCGCCCAATTAATTGCATTGCAGTGTTGCTGAGGGCATCACCAGACTATTGTACGAATGATGGCTGACTTGAAAATACGTATATAGAATATAATGAATAGAAAGATTTATTCCCACTCTATTTAATATTAACATCAAACATATCAGTCAAAATATGGATATACTATGGAGAGGACTGTAGTATATATATATAATCTATATATAAAAAGAAATATATGATGAACTCTCTCTCTCTCTCTCTCTCTCTCTCTCGTGCTGCTCCCTCTCCCTCTCTCCCTCACTCCCTCCTTCACTCATCTATCTATATATAATATACATATATGAATCATGTCATTTCTCTATTTTGTGATAATATATTGAATGAATATTACACAGTTTATGTTCACACAATGATAAAAATATTTTCTCACACAAACAGACACACACACTACACACTACACACTCGCTCATATACAACAAACACACAGCGTATTTAGTCTAATGTGAATGTGATTTGTTATATAGAAAAATATTAACTTTCCGTATCAATTTTTTTGCACTTTTTTCTGCTATTTATATACATATACAAGTTCGGTGACTAAACTTGGCTTTATTTGTGTGCCTAAATGGATATATACGCTGCGATCCTCGCCCTAACCGTTCTTTTTCCTCTCGTAGGACGCATTTTCTTGTAGGAGGTATTAATAAAATGCATTACATATTAGACAATGATTAGTGATGTGTGGAAAGTGTGTGTTGAGCTGCGTTGCCCTTTAATCTAAATTGTGGCACATTTCGTTCGCCAGAAGTTTTTTAAACTTTTTTTTACGCTCAAGGTTTTGGGACGATGTTTATCACTAAGCAATATAACTTTTCATAAGTAATTTTCTCATATATAGAGTTTTAAATTACGCTCATTCATAGAATAAAAATCATCAGAAAAAAAACGTTAACACCTGTTTGCAAAAGAGACACAGATTTTTCGAAAAGCTCTTAATTGGTGGGTATTAGTTACTATGTTTCGTAAATTACATACGATTTATATTTTACTGTGTAAATAATGAATTATTACTTATTTATGGCATTAGAATTGATAAAACTAATTGATTTGTTTTGTTTGTACTTTTTTCCGTTTACGGTTTAATTAACCGTTTGTACAAATTTTCAATTCGGCTTTTAAATACTTTTTTTGTATACTAAATTGAATTTTTACACTCGAATAATATATATTTGACTTACATTACAAATTTTTCATTTTGGAAAACACTTGTTATCCTTATTTAAACAAAAATTTTATTTTTTATGTTTGAAGTTTTTTACGTTAGATATTTTTAAGTAAAATTTTTTAATTTAATATTTAATGCAATTTAATACTAAATACTGTTATAATTTTAAAATATCTTATAACAGTAAAATCTCATTAAAATTAAAAAATTGTAATCCTTTTCAGACGAGTTTCTAATAATAATTTATGTAATCAAAAAATTATATTATTTATTGTTCGAATTCGTTAAGTTTTGATAACATGATTGGTTCTAAACAAAACTATTAATCTATTAAATTTTTAAAAAATATTTTGCTCCGAGCATAAAAAATATTTTAAATTCTATCATTTAATTATGGAAACTTGTTTAAGTTTTGCAATATAGTACTTTTAACATAACCCCGTAACCCCCGAGCCTTAGCTCTTTCACCCTAAGAACGAAGAGAAATGCGGACAATATATCATATATTAGGATTAGATTATACAATTTTTTAATATAATTACTTATGCGAAGGCGTAGAAATAATGATTAAAATTTAAGAAATGACTTCGATTTAATATAATATTTTTATATCTATGAAGCTAAATATGCCAATCAAGAGATTTTTATATATACTGTAATAAAAAAACAGAAGTTTTCTTGATTTAGATATTCCGATATTCAAATATTTGTTAATTTATTTACGCATTAATATTTAATATTATCAAAGGATAAGCTTATATTATGTAAATGGATTTTTAGTGTCAATAATTATCGGAAACAAGTATGTCATATTAATAAAAAGCTCAATTTCTTTTCGCTGTTAGCTATCGATAATTATTAGGAATTTCGTTAGAAAAAAGCATGTCAAATCGTTTATTAATAGTCAAATAAACGTTCCAAAATCGTTAGAAAAATTCGTTAGAAATTTTATATTCAAAAATAATTTAAAAACAAATTATGGTTAATTAAAACCTAAAATAAATTTATTAAAAATCTTTATGCTCTCTTAAAAAGTTATATTATAAAAATTAAATATAAATCAACTAAAACTAAATTTTATAATTCTAAGTGAAATGCACTTTTTCTGATTAAAAAATACACATTTATTACCAAACGTGTTTAGGAAATACTGTATTTAATTATAAAATTTTTGTACATCTTATTGTTTTTTCGCTTTTTTAGGCTATTTTTAAGATAATTTTACAAAAATCGTTAGTTATATTTAAAATTGTTAGTTATGTTTGAATTCGCTAATTTCGTTTGAATCGTTAGAAAAACTACAACGTTTAAGATTATTGTTCTTATGGTTCGAATCGAGTAATTCAGCTGAAAAAATAAATCTTTAATTAACGATTTTCAAGACCCTAATAATTATTTCTTTCATTAAACTAAAACATGTGGTATATCTATATCTGTCACATTCATACATACAAATATATAGGCAAATCCATACGCTAGACTTCTCTAGGAGATAATGAGCTAAAACCAACTTTTTTAATTATCTGTCTGGAAAGTTCTAAACAAAATGGAAAAAAGCACATCAAACATGTTTATACGTGTAATAATTTCTAAAATTATTCGCAATTTAGTAATATAAGAAAAAAACTCTATGATATAAAAGTAATTTTCATTAAAAATTTTACGATTGCGAGTTAGGGTTACGTCACACCAGCGATCGTATCATGAGATTTACAGTTGTTTACAAATTATAAACGAAAAAGATTCATAATTCAAGAGAAAATATAGTTTTTATATAATTAAGTCTGTCTCTGTCTATGAGGATAAAAAATAGCGAACAATTATTATTATATCAGTGACGTTAGTGTCTTAGTTTTATTCCAATTATATATTAAATTATTGTGTGTTTTTTTCATATACAGTGCTTGCAAAATATGCGCTTCTTTTCAATTAATTGTCTAAACATACTGCGCTTCGTTTGTTTTTGGCACATTTCGAAATTTTTGTCTGCAATTATGCTGATAATAATAATAAACGCAAAGAATGCTATTTACATAAAAAATACTCGGATCTTAGAGTAGCGTAATAAAAATCATTATTCGACGAATAGATTAAAAAACAATAAATAAATCCTAAGGAATTGTTAAATTTATCACGATTTGGAAAATATTTCATTTGGGAAAAAACTCGTGATTTCAAAGAACTACTGAAATACGTAATTTGCATTAAATCTCATTATTAGCACTCCATCTAATTGATACTTTAATCTAATTTTTGGCATTCTATTCAATAGCAAACAAAAATCCGTATACAATCGAATTATATATACAGAAAAATTATATTATCTTTTCTCTCTCATCGGCCGATACCCCAATCGTTGTTGCTCTGCATTGTTCCTTTGAATTGGAGTTTTTTTTGTTAAACAAAACTTCGTAGCTTTGTTTCTGAACATTGTTTACTAATACTGCGTATAACTGTTATCTAAATCCTTAATCTGTAGGAGAAAAGAATACTATTTTTTTCTCTCTCTCATTCAATGCGAATCTCGGAACAGTCAGTATTTTTTATAAATAGTGTGTTGGGTTATATCTAATCTCCGAGTCGAGGATCGAATTGTCACAATGAATTTTGTGATAATTAGTACTTAAATCTAATCGAGTTTGAAACTTTTGTGCTCGACTTCATAGCCCATAGTTAAGAATTTAACCGAGAATATTGCCTTTCGTTAGTACAGTACATATATTCTATGTTAACACAAAACGAGACTTGTTTCGTAAATACAATATAATGTCAAATAAGAGATTCTCTCTCTCTCTCTCTCTCTCTCTCTCTCTCTCTCTCTCTCTCTCTCTCTCTCTCTCTCTCTCTCTCATGCCTGCAATCCTTATTCGCAATGCGCGATACTGTGTGTTGTATTATTCTTAGTGGACTACTCGTCAATAAGATTGAAAACACTTTTCTTTATTGTTTTTTCCCTGTGTGTGTGTGCCTGTGTGCACATTCTTTACTTTCTTTACTTTTATTCATTCTTTCGAGATTTGTTTTGATTGTAGAGACTTACCAATCACACCATTTTCAATCATATGCCACTCTTTTTTTCCTCTCGTTTTTATTTTTTTCTCTCTCGCTCTCCGGCTGTACTAACGAGAGCTGTAGAAAAATGTTTTGATTGAATTCATTTTATATATGCTGGTCCCCAGTATGGCATACGATTTTTTTCGGTATATTTCATATATCAAATAAATGTGTGTGCGTGTGCTTATGCTTAGTGTTTACCCCAAACCTTTTTAATCGATCAGTTTGATGATCAAGTTTTGGCTTACTTTTTTCTATAATTATCTATTCGGTGCTTAATGAACTGAATATATTTTTAATTAAATGTCGTTTAAGGGATTTCGGTATTTAATTAATTATTGTTTTTCCAAAAACTGCTATTAATGCGTTAACACTGCAAAAAATTTTTTTATTTTATTCGAAAATTTCAATCAAAAATTGACCCAAGAAAAACATTTTAATTAATAAATGATTTTTCTCAAATCAATTAAATTTTTTTTGTCCCAGACATTTATGAATGAAAATTTTAATCTAAAAATTATGTCTTACAAAAAAATTCATTTTTTGTTTATTACACACAAATATAAAAACCTTTATTTCGATAATAAAGTTACATACAAGTATTGTAATTAATGGCTGAAACGTTACGCGAGAAAAAAAAGGAAAAAAATCAAATAAAATTTGTGAATTACGAAGAAAGAGTTCTTTCATCGAAAACGAGTTCTCTCTCCGTAACAGTACTCGTTGTAATTATTATTTATAGCGAATATTTATACAGTACTGTATATATACACTCAAGTAATACTGTATATCAGTGTAAAGCAATGAAAAAACTTACCGTCTCATTAAAACTACTGATTGAAAATATTTTTGTTTGTTTTTTTACTACTACGCGAAATTAAAAAAATTGCTGCGTTACGTATAATGTTTTTATAAATAGCCTGAAAGATTGCCGCAAAATATAGGGTCCATAACATTGTTTGTTATTGCAATTATTATTATGATTACGACTGTAGTTAAAGCAATGATGACCCGGAATTAATGAGCTCCACTTTAGTAAACAATATTACCGTTGATTGCGATTCCAGCCATACTATCCGTCTCGCGAAAAAAAACCCCGTATTTAGATGAGCGCTACTCATCTTTTAAATGTGCGCTATAACTGAATTATACTGGAAGAAAATGCATTTGTGTTTTTCGAAAATTAGAAAACTCATAAATGCTTAGATGCGTTCACAACGACGTAAACGCTGGTAGAGAAGTAACAACAAAAAATTATATAAAAATGAAAATTCTACTTAAATTAATGATTAACGAGCGGTATTTAAAATGTCATAAATTTTTCGGTTGCTGTGTTGATTGTGTTACTTATAACTTATATTTATATACAGTTTTCTTATTAATTATTCATTCGTATATTTTTCTACGTTACACACACACTCACACACAGCGAGCACTAAATACAAAGTGTAAATGTTATGCTAAATATTTTTAATAATTAATATGCCGATCGAGTGGCGAAAAATTAATTACACACAATTGTGCGCTGCGTTTTCGAAATGAAAGCAAATATTTTTCGGCATTAAATAAATTAAAAAACCAACTTTTTTCTTGCTTCTGTCTTCTCGTTAACAATAATAAATGGCATTTATTTATGCTAATTTGGAAATTTGTTTGGAAGCTTTTAAAAGTTAAATGCCGAACATGTTGTTTTTAATAAATAACAGTTGAAATATATATATAACGCTATATATGCTGTATGTTTTGCGCTTATCTTTCGTGATTTGCATTTCAAATATTAATTTACTTATTAAGCGAGAATGCACACTGAAATCATACGATTTTTTGTCGATATGCGGTAAAAGCTTTAAAAATTATTCGTACGCTTTACGTAAATGTCAATTACTATGCAAATAGTTCTCCATCTCTCTCTCAGTTTTCGCTCGTTTTCCATCCCTGGAGCGTGTGTTCAATTAGAGTATACATACATAGTTGTCACTGTCAAAAATTTTTCGTCAGATAAAGAAAAATATTATTTTATTATTTTATTAAATTGTGAACTTTAATAGAAGAGAGCCGTGCGAATGAGGAATGAGAGAGAGAGAGAGAGAGAGAGAGAGAGAGAGAGAGAGAGAGAGAGAGAGAGAGAAGTGGTATCTGTATTCTAACCTCTATTCCAATTCTATGTTACAATAATTTTTTATGCATTGACGTTCTCTCGGGTGCTTTTCCATTATACTATGCATTTTTCAATACTTCAGTACTCATCATCACTGATACCAATTCGTGCCTCAAATTTTGTACGTATTTCTCAATAAAATTACATAATGACAATGATATGACACATTAACCATTTTACGCGTAAAATTAATTATTTTGAATATTATTAATAACAATAAAAAACAATATGGTGTATATTTTTGCGTTAGTAATTAGTTTATGTCTTCACAAAACCGTAATTATCAATTTAGAAACAACCATCATATGTATTGTTATCAGATTTCTGACACTGAAAATATTTTTCTTAATTATTTATTTGCGAAAATAATTGGGGATTACGGATATATTATGTTTTTTAATTATGGAATTAAATTTTAAATGTTTTTATCATTTTATTTTTGCAAAAAAAAAAATTAATTAATTCAATTAAATAATATCATGAACTAAGAATAATTTCTTAAATGACTGAAAAAACGTTTAATTTAAAATTTGCTCAAATTTATCAAATAAAAAAGTTTTCTTTTATTTATATATCATTCGTTTCTATTTAAAAAAATATAGCAAAGAGACTGGGAATTTAAAAAACCAATTATTTTCGGACCTCTAGTTATATAAGCAAATTTATGTTTGGACGCTATGGGAGGATATATGCAGGTATTGTTCGTAATCTTATTACAAAAAGTATTGATTTTCATGCCATTTCAGCCCACAATTTCGAGGATTACGATGAAAGTCCTATCATCCCACAATTTTTTAGCTAAAAAACACAACTCATTGCACTTTCCTTCCCACTCCCATCTGATCCCGATTTTATACTCTACATCACCCACAGCGGAGCTTAAAGTTTTATTTGATTTACATGATTGCCATAAATAGCAATCGCGTATCGCATTGGTTTAATCATAATTTTCATAGTGGCTTAATTGACGAGAATAATGCGGCTCATACTGCGTAAACGTAATTTACAAATGCAAATAAAATTGAATTTTTAAATTACACAACAAAGGAAAAACTGGGAGAATGAGAGATAAGCAATAATATATCTATAACTCATGAGGGCATGATTTCATAGCTTTGATTCTATTTATTGATATCGTACATAAGGGTATTCTTCTTTCTACTGCGTTCGTACATATAGATATATACAGTACAAACACATATATATATATCGATAGATAGATTCTGCATAAACTTTAATACAACGCGTATACGTTGTATGGATGATGCGGTTATAAAAACCTTTCTCTCTCACTCTCTCACAATATTTTATTATTTTAGTTTTAGTTTTTTTAACCAAAAAAAAGATTGTCCTCCGAGAGTATCATATAACTATGTATTTGTGTATTCTAAACATATATTTTGATATTCCATATATATTTTTTTATTCTTTGAATTTTTATGGCTCGACTTTTCCTGCACATATCGATTGCAGGAAACAAATCCACGCCATTGTTTAGGCTGAGCGTATAATTTTCAAAAACTTTAATTAATTTAAAATAAATAACTTGGGGGTTGAATCTGTGTTTCGCGAGGATTACTTAGGAAACGTATCCGCAGTGCGAAGTAGTTTCCCTGTTTTTATTATAATGTATCTATAAAATTAACGTCAAATTAATACCCAGCCAAAAAATGATCTTTTTATATTTTGCTAACGCGAAACAATAAAGGGTTTTGCAATACTAGAGGGCGATTGTTTTTTAAAATTACTGAATGAGCTTTAAACCGGTTTCGTTGCTTTTTTTAGTCTAAGAGTTTTATACAATGTGTAAAATTCATTGTATGTAAATTTTATTTTACGTTAAAAATAAATTTTTATTGACCTCTTTTTTTTCTAAAGCAACAATTGATTTATATTTCGAAATATAAATATGAGTGATTATTCGCGATCTGAAGGAGACGTGGATTAAGATTTAAATGAATGATTTTTTTTGTAGCAGAACAATATAATAAATCTTAATTTATCTTAAGAACAACGAAATACTCGAAACGATATTATCTTTCCGAACAGAAAACTCGCAAAAGTGATGCGAACCCGAAGTTCATTTAACTCTACGCTTAAATGCAAAATAACTCTCACAATAAAAAAAAGAAATATTTTTAAGTGTCATTATTTTTTTAAAAAAAACAACCAAAAAATTCCTGATAAAACGGAATAATCTTCGGGCAATATTAACTAAAGTATTTAAGCATTTACTCGGATCTATTAGAATAAAATCAATCGACGATTAATGAATGCCACATTAAGTATGAATGGGAAATAAGCCGCCACTATAGTCAACCATTAAGTGTGGCAACGGTTAAAAATATCTGTGCGCGCGTTATTTTTTTTCGTTGGTTGAAAACACTAAGAAATAAAAGTGTCATTACGGGAGAGATAATTTAGTTTTATGTAAGCACTTTTGGCAAAATAAGAAAATTATAGTTTATATTACGCACACTATTCTCTAATAAAACAACGCCGTTTAAAACCAGAAACAAGAGGCGCTTTGAAATCAGTTTCAGCTACATTTGCGGAGTTAATGTTCTACACTATTATAAATATCTCGATCTAATTTTGTTAATTGAAATAAATGAAAAATAGTTTGCCGAAATGAAATACGTGCGTGTGTTTGTGTGGCGCGCGATTCACTATATATATGCGTATGTGTGTGCGTTATTTTTAATGAAGTATTTATCGCATAACAATTTTTGGATTGTAAAGTCATTGCGATAATGGCATGTTTCTGTGAACTTTTTTTGCTCATTCACATGCATTCTCTCTCGATTTTTAATTACTATTACCGGATTGTGTTGCCCGCGAAAAGTTTCATTTTGATTAAATTCAAATGGATCTGACATGTGTTTATGCTGCTCTCTTCCCAAACGAACCGTATTTCCAAACTTAATTATTTTATTTTGTTGCTGACATTAGTACTGTATTGTTGGCAAAACAAAATCATTTTTTTATAGTATTTAATTTTCCAAAAGTTTAAATCGAGTTTTGCGAACAACTTTAATACTAGAGAGCGAAATGGGAAGAGAAGGATACAAAAGCAAAAAATCTGCGCGAAAAAAATCAATGCGAAACGAATTTTTAATATTATTGTCTAATGGTTTTGCAATATTTTCGCGCAAGATTTATGCTAAACTTTATCAAAATTATTTTCGTATAAATAAGTAATAATTGGTTAATCGAACAAAAAATATTCTTTTGGTACAGACGTTGCCGTTTCACATATGCTAAAAATACGGAGACGTATAAAACAGTTTTTGCTGATACTAGTCATTAACTAGTGATTTATGCGTTTTAATATTTTAGCGCAACTGACAAAATAAATTTGAAATAATAAATTCACAGCAAATTTTGATTTGATTTTGGGCAAAATAAAAGTAATATCCGCACACAAAAGTTTTTGATAATTTAATCATTTCCTCCAAAATAAAATAAATGAAATCAATAATTGCGCGCAACTATTGTTTAGCCAGACATTACTTCAACTTTTTTATTGAGATATTATTAATTCTCATAAAACAGGATATGACTGTAATGTAATCCGTCTTAAATAACAACTAACGTCAAAGCAATTCTCGCAATTGGATTACTTTTTAATAACAAAATAATCTTACGGTTAATATCATTTCCATATAAGTTTCGTTATGGTTGGGACATAACGCCCGCACTTTAAACCCATGCGTTCTTCGCCGTTATCTTAACCGATAAACAAAATCTGATGTACGGTCTAAAGTGCTTAATGACTCAATGCTAAATTATTTGTGACTAATTCGGTTTTTTAGAACAATTAGTTCATTCAAAATGCTTTTTTGTCTCATAACATAGCAATATATTGTATATAAGTCAAGGATACCTAACTTATCTGATTATTTTCCAAAATTTGTTTAGAAAATTTATAACTAATTAAAACGTACGTTGAATACAAACCGCTTTTATTTATTTAACTTCAAACAAACCGGAATTGCAAAACGAAATCATGTGCCACTGAAATCAACGAATTGCCTAACACTGTCGTAATCGTCAACTGAATGAATAATATCGGTTCGGTCTTGTTTTAGCGTTAAATAATAATCTAGCGGTGTATGTATTGATTTAATTTGCGCGTGTAATTTGTTATTGTAAAACTAACGAAAGAATCGACAACCAGTAATGCGCTTCAGTCGATAGCATACTGTATATAAAAATACCATCTATTAAGAAAAAGGGACACCAAATAGAATGATATTAAATAGAAGCCGATAATCCTTGTGTAGATCAATGATTCTTATTAATGCCGTGGCTGTGATTAGTAAAGGGAAAAACGAGGATATTATTTTATATAATATGAGGAAAAAATTAGTTAAATATTTTTATTTTTAGATTTTTTATTTTTGTATTTATTGGATTTTAATCAACTATTATTATTAGCATTCGAGGTATTATTATATAGTAATAATATATGGTGTTTACTGTATTCCTTTATAATGCTAATATGGGAACGCAAAAATTATTCCTGTATTATGTACGCATCGGTTTAAGTATATTTTAAACGCAAATTACTGTGGAAATGAGTACGTTATACGCACGTATAAAGAAGATGTGGTTTATTAGAAATGAGGTAAATAAGCGCTGATATTTGCACAAAGAAAATATGTTCAATACATTCGTGTATATATGAGAATATCTGGGAAAATCATATCCAGCGGTACACAACTTGAGACGTAATTCTTTAAAATAAATATTCGTCCGAATTTAATCGTTTTTTTGTTGTTAGGAATTGATAAAAATAAAATGATGATCTATTTCTCTCTAACTCTATCTCTAAAACTAATCGAAATTTGATAAACAAACTAAAAAAGATTTACTAAACATTCAAATATTTATTTCTATTCGCAAATTAGCTCATCTTTCACTCGTAAACTCGCAAACAAATATCGTTTATATTGATATGCATCGTACGAATCGGTTTAATATTCTTATACGCAAAAATTCGAGCTCAACTGATTAGTTTAGTTGCGCTCATTTACAGTTTAGGAGCAATTTTGCTAAAGTTAGAGCTCGAGCTTGAAGATCACAAACTTAATTTGTTAATTATAAAACGCATTTCAAAAAACTAAGATTTTTCTGCAATTTATTTTTAGTTTAGAATAATTAAACAATTCTTTACGCGTTTGTTAAACGCATGAAATATTGAGATTAAAAATTTTGTTCAGTTTTTCTCACTGCGTTGTACTGTAGGTGAGCAGCCTTTAAGAGTCACATTACATTCATCCCTATTATGGGTGAATGGACGAGTCGAGCGCGTCTCGCAAAGGTGCCTTTGCTTCAAAACCCGGCGAAATGTGTAGCACACACACACATACACACACACACACACACACTCGCATACACACTCACACCACATTCACAGACATCAGACACTCACACACGCATATACACACACACTTTTTGCTGTGCATTTTTGTTGCCAAGGCTTTTACAGAGACACTCTTCTACGAGTCTCGTCCAATAATACACTGAGTTTGGGAAAGTAACGGCCAATGATAGATCAGTATTTGTGGTATACTTTTCAATCGAAAGAGTCTCGTAATTTTTTGGAGAGCGAGAGAGGGAGGGAGAGAGTGCGAGAGAGCGAAAGAGAGCAATACTTTTAATACACTTTAAGAGTATTAATAGTCATCAACAATGTGTGCGTATGTGTGGGTATATATGTGTGTATATGTGTGTGCAATGCGATAAAATATCACACATGCGATAATATTTGGCGCAATTCTTGTTAACGAAAATTGCAAACGTATATAAGTTAGTTCTCTCTCGCACTCTCTCTCTCTCCTCTCTCTCGTCGCTCACTCGCTTACTCTCTTTCTGTTCTGTTTGCGTTAAATGATCGGTACGTCGTATGGCGACGAGAAATGCCTTTAATAATAGCATTTATGTGCTCAAATGACTCAAACATCGTTTCAGCACACATTCACTCTTCAAATCGTTCACCATCTCTAGCTCTCGCTCACTCACTCTCACTCTCTCTCATGCACTGTACACTGTATATATAAACAGTATATCCTTAGCTCTTGTGATCACACTTTTATTCCCATTTAGCCAATTTAAGCCACTTATATAAAAACCTTTAATTTTTTCAATTTAGCAAAATTTTGAATTTCTAAACTTTTTTAAGCGAAAGAGAAAAAAGTTGCGCACGTATTTGACACGTGTGTGCGATAAAAAGATTGTTGTATTGTGTATATGTGTGTAAGTGTTGTTGCCTTCACATAAATAATTTCCGAAAAAAATCAAATAAAATTCAATGCCTTAAATCATGACCTTTAAAGCGAAACCTATTTATTGACTGATTTAGTAACAACAATATATAAGAAGAAGAAACAGAAAAGATTAAATCGTTTAGAAATAATGGTCGTTCGACTTATTTGTACAAAACTATTATCTAAGTTTTTTTTATTTATTAACTGGAAAAAAATAAAAAAAATATTTTTATTATTTTTTATTCGCGAAGTGTGTGTGCGTTCGCTATTTTCCGATTGCTATTATTGGTTATTGCATTTTTGTTGTTGCAAACTAGTCGTACGAAACCAGCAAACAATAAAAAAATAAATGAAAGAACAGATTCATTAACAAAATGAATACAATGTTTTTAAATATTAAATCCAGTAAAATATGATATTCACTTATTATGGTTCTTATCGTAATTAGTTTTCTGCTTAATCTCTCGCTCTTTCTCTCTCTGTCTCTCTGTTCGTGTTTGCGTTTCTTTTGTTTCGTTGAGAAAAGCGTATCACAAATATATGCAAAAATATTTCATTTCCATTACAATTTTGCATCAAGTTTTTTAAATGAAGGAAAGCTTGACTGTATTTGAGAAAAAACACACATTGAAACGAAAGAAACGCGAGAAATGGGCACAAAAAACAGAAAAACAAAACAAAACATGAGAATAAGTGATGGAAGTCGTCATCCCGTGATACGAACGTATGAATTGTGTCCTTGAATGCGATCACATGTGATGAACAGTGTATACTCTATGCTATACTGTGTTATGTGTACAGTCTATAGGAAATGATGCAACACTTTTTGTTTCTCTCTCTCTCTTTCTTCTTTCACTCTCACTCTCACTCTCACTCTCACTGCTATCGTTAAGTCTTGTGATATTTTTAAGTCGCTTAGTGTACGTAAGTGTAAGTACGAGAGTGAATGAGAGTTTAGGCATAAGACGAACACATGAAACACGTAACAGCTAACAGCTAACTGAGTGTTTAGCTGTTTAGCGTTGTAGTAGTGATGAGTCAACGGACTGCTATATCACTAGAACGCAATATTCTATATGTATGTATGTTATATGGTCTGTCTGTCTGTCTGTCTGTCTGTCTGTCGTAATGCAGCAAAATATACATGAAAACCATCATAAATATAATATACGCTCGCATACGCACTCATACGTACGCATACATCGTTTCCCACGTCTTATAATACGCGATCTCTTATTTTTTTGCTCGCGTCTTAAAATATTGCTAATGTCTGCTCATCTTCGAACTCTAACGTATCTCTCATCCGATAAACACAAACTGTACGCACATATACAACATATACAGCATATACGCATTACAAACATACGTACATAACATTCGCATACAAAACCCAATAATATCAAACATACTTTTCGTTTTTAGCGATTATATTATACGGTATAACATGTTTTATGTCTTTGTTTAGCATCACTTAACTGATACCTCGTATTTCTCACAGAAACTAGTATTTTCTGTTTCGTCGTACCATTTAATACGATAAGTCAATTAAGTTATAAAAATAGTGTGTTGTGTGCGCGCAGTTAATAAAAACATCTTCCGATTTTTTTCCTATCGTTGATTGCGTTTATAGCGTTTTCTATCAATATTTTAATTGATTTTATTTTTTATTTTTTTTTCGTTTCGCATATTTTTTTTATATATATATATATGGTTCGCCTTTATATGTGATAACGCGCTGATAGTGTTTGACGTAAATCACGAGAATAAAGCTGAAAAAATTTATTATTAATAAGAAACGATAAAAGTTTTAGTTGCGGAACACGTATAGTGTGTGCGAGAGATAATTTTTTTTCTCCATTCTCTCCTTTTCTGTCGGCTCTGCGACGCAATTATTATTATATTTCGGCGATGCTGTGCAACACTTGTAGCGCTTTCCATAAAATTGCTTTAAAGTATAGCCATTATAATAAATTTGTGATGTCAGCCAAAATATCCCGTTTTTTAGTTCTTCTTTTTTAAAGTTTTTTCTTTGCTCTGAGATTTGACTCTCTATTGCTATTATTATTATTATTAAAATCTGATGGTAACTAAAACGCTTGCAATGTTGTACGGTATGAATAGTAGCATATATTTGATGCCACAATTTAGCGATTTGGTGCCACCAATGTTGCCGTTAATGGTCTCCTAAACTACGCATTATATTCTCATACGTCATTGAATTTTATAATATATTTTTTATAATAGATATAAAATGTAACAATCATTGCATGCATAACTAGCGTTCTCTCGCACACACACTGTCGTACTGTTTTCGGTTGCGCTCATTGAACTTTTTGGCCATTTGTAAAACAACTGTGAATTTATGGTCCAGAAAATGTACACGACATACAAGAGTTTGTAGTTTTATACGTTTTTTTTGAGAGAATGACTCTCCTCAGTGTTGGCATCACTAACGCTAACACTAAAGCTAACTCTACTAGTAATACTAACACTAACGCTAACACTCGCAACATTGTTTGTCAGTATTGGCAGTAACAGTAACTCACGCTTTAATAGTGTGTGTTATGTGTGCATTACACAAACTAGTGTTGCAGCACATTATGCAATCATTTTTATGCCACTCTGGATCTAAACCGTCGCGTTATATGTCTTGTCGCTAGTTTTCTCAATCATTTTACAGCTGCTGTTAAACCGTTTGACTAATATTTTTCGAGAAACATTATATAAAATTAAACTCAGCATTTTTGCATACACATTGAGTGAGACTGAGAGAGAGAAAGAGAGTATAAATGCGAGTGTCAGTAGAGTTCAGTTTTAGGCACAAAAGCTTTCTCAATAAACAGCACAAAAGCTCCGTTACTATCTTAAGCATTCCGGATGTTCATTACATTAATATTCATTCGTTTTTATAGAGAAAGAGTGGAGTAAAGAGAGAGAAAGAGAGAGCATCATTGAGGGAGAGATAGAGCGCAGAGAGAATGGTTAAACAGTGCTCAAGCGTTGGCCATTTGGAAACATGAATTTTACGATATGGGATATATTGCTCTACTTTAAGCCAATTTCAAGTACAGAACAGAAACGCAATGAGTGAAACAAAGTTTTACTGCACAGTTACATATTATTACTCTATCGCTATGAAACGAGAATATTCTGTCATATATTTGAGCCAAAACTGTGCAAACTGTGCGCTCAAATGAGACTCGTTTTTTTATTGCCTCTCGCCGTATGCATATATATGGCATATAATATACAAAATTATATGAGAACAAAAACAGTAATACTGCATATACGGCTTATAAATGCCATACGCGATGCCCGAACTATTATCAACGCATAAAAGAAAGACAAAATTAAAGCGTACTTCCTCTGGAAAGTCGTAAGAGGAAAATTAAATATCTAGTGAGCACAGAATAGGAGATATGTCGCGCACACAATTATTTTCATATATACACGTCTGACTTAGTGTCGCGACTCTGCACTGTTGTGCAGAAACTCATCTCTCGTTTTATAAAATTCTAGGGCTTTTTTTGTTATTTTGCTGCTTCGCGTATAAAAGAAAATTATTTCTTGTAATTTATTCGTTTATCAGATATTCAGTGTGTCTGCGATGACGATAATCACACTGCGAGAGAGAGAGAGAGAGAGAGAGAGAGAGAGAGAGAGAGAGAGAGAGAGAGTTTTAATACCCATTTTGTTCGTCGCCCGATATTCAATGTATGAGAAGAAGAAAAAAATTATACGATTATTTAGTCCAAACGTCAGCATTTAATTTTATTTAATGAGTTTGTCGGTTTAATTTAGTGATAACGCATTAAGAGAAAAAAATAAAAATAAAAATTACGATGGATTTTTGGGCACATATCTAAAAATGAAAAGATTTTTTTTTCTCTTCTTCTGGCAAACATCAAATATTTTTGAGTTTTCTGTGTGACAGACAGAATATTATTAGAGTTTGTGTGTTTGTGTGTGAAAAATTTTTCTCTAATCACAAACGATAAATATAAACACACTGTCAAAACTGTTAAAATAATTTATATCTGGAAAATGGGGATAAAAATAAATACTGCACTCTTAATATTAAATAAAAAATATTATTTTATTAAGATATCAAAGCTTTAAATATGACCAAACATGGGATGATTTTGTTCGTTCCCACAAAAAAAACTAATAATAAATGAAATTAAGTATAAGTTTTTTTTCTGAGTTTAACAAAAAAATAAAAATGGTTACAACAAATTTTTTCCTCTGTAATCAATAAATTATTCTTATATTATTATTATTATTATTATTATTATTATTATTATTATTACGGGAAAAGCAAAAAATAATAATAAAAAAATCTTCGCGTTCGCAAAATTATATTTTCTATTTAAGTAACGACACGTAAATTTTTTATTTCTATTTTTTATGATTTTTTTATTTTTATTCCATTTTCTATTCGTAATGTATTAATGGAAATAAAACAATCTTTATGGCTGTAGTGTACGAGTAGAGCGTGCCTCGCGTTAACGGAAAAATATATCAAAATTATTATATATTGCAAAGAAAAATAATAATATTCATGTTATCTGCGCTGCGACTTAGATGTGATAAATTTATTAGAGCGACAATAGATTCAAATCGCAAAAAGTCTTTATGATTTGCACAGTACATCAAATTCATTATGTAAGCATGAGCTATATGTCAACTGTTTAAGTTAAGCTACTTTTATGCTAACAATGTAATAATAATAATAATAATTTTTTGTTTTCTTCAACTTTTTTCCTTGTTTTCAAGTGAAAAAAATTAAGCAGAGAGAGAGAGAGAGAGAGAGAGAGAGAGAGAGAGAGAGAGAGAGAGAGAGAGAGAGAGAGAGGAGAGAGAGAGAGAGAGAGAGGCAGACGTCGTGAAAAAAGATTGGTAATGGGAAAAAAGTGAGCACTCACTCAATAAGATAAAATACAATACAATGACATTCACATAAATTATAGCTCACAAAAAAATAAATGAAATATACTGTACAAATGCATACATAAGACATATACACTTAGACTCGTATAAAATATACAAAAGCGTAGTCTACTACCACTACAGATATACAGATTTATAGCGAAAAACAAAGAAAAACTTTTATTTTCCATTTGCTATGCTCTTTCTGTTTGCATCATGCGATCTCTCTCTCTCCCTCTCTCCCCATACAGTCACTAACTCTCTCTCAGTCGCTCACTCAGTCACTCTCAATATTAAATGGTGTATCAGCCAAAATAGTTTATTTTATATATGTGTATATAATTTTTTCGTGATGTTTTATATGTATTTTATAGTGTACTAGACGTCATGCATACATATCGGTCACTTGTAAGTGTGTGCAAGCATTAATGCTTCTCACACACAATGTGTACTGTAAGTTATATTCTCTTTTTATATATTTTGCTTGCGCTTCTCATGGGAATCATTTTTTTGTCATGAAGTTTTGGGATGCACTTTACATTATATATATGTATTGCGTTAGCGACTGCTGATCCGAGGTTTAAGGGCCATATATATCCCGTCCAATGCATTGTTATTCTGGCTATAATTTTAAATTTTAAAAACACAATTTCCAAAAGGTTTTTGGGTTTATCTCTCAATTATTCTCGATATTGTGATATGAGTGCGTTTAAAATACTATTACACAACATAATTTTTTTTGCTATTTTTTGGAAATTTTCAAAATAACCAAAAACAGATTTATAATTGACGTTATTCAACATTATAATCATATATATTGAAATGTGAGGAATTCATTTCATGCCAAGGTCTATGAGTTTAGATTTTTTTTCAGTTATTCATTCATTGAAATCGAAATTAATTTCGAAAATTATTTGTACTTGAAATTAGAAATTATGCAAAACATTCGCGGAACTGTATAATTGCGCAATGAATGCGCGCATAACATTCTAATTATTCAATATTTTTTGGTTTTAATTTAAATTTTTTTTGCTGATATAAAAAATTTTCGGTGATTAATATCTTATGAAAACAATTTTTTATGCAAAATTTTGTTTCATTTTTAAAAATATATTTTTGTTTACTAATGCGCAAAAATGTCAGAAAACATTTTTGAAAAATTTTTACGCTGAAAACTGTTTTCTGCTAATCTTTTTAGATTTAAAATTAATTTTCATAGTCGTGCATCAAAAAGCAAAATAAGTAAAAATAAATACAAATGATAGCCTCAAATGACGTCTTGATTATTTATTTAGTCATTACGACCTCTCAAGAAACCATAAAAAAATAACATTTTATCTTAAATTTTTAGCCATTTATTTGCGTTGCTTTCATATTTTTTTTTCTCATTTACTTCACATATCTTCTGTATACCAAAAAGTGAGAATTTTTATTAATGAAAAAACTCTCATTAAAAATGTAGTGAACTCAAAATACTTATTTACTTTTGGTTGATATTTGCGAAAAGTTGATCGATTAAAAACCCGAAATACGACATTAAACCCGCGGGCGCTATATTAGCGACCACTGCATTATACGCAGCGCTCATCATATCATCATTTGCTGCCAACGAATGCGTTTGATGGCATGGCATATGATTATAATGAATACATACATTATATTAAATACACGCACACATACAACACACACAAAAACTTCTGTCTAAAATATACAGTACGTAGTATTTGCACAAATTCTAATTATCTGACATTTACAGTGTTTATATATCTTTGTTTCGATCTTTGCTGTCTCTCTCTTTTTTTATATAATATCAATTTTTGCCACAACACAGCCACGCATTTTAATCCAAACCACAACAGCATATATAATACGCGTTTAAAACAATTTTATGACAATTTTGCTCTCTGTTTATAATAGCGAAAAAAAACGCACAAAAGAAAGTGAGAGGAAAAAAACTTTTATACAGATTATTATATTATTAGGTATTTTTTTCTATTCTTTGTTTTACAATAATACAACATTTTTCCATCAACAAAACGAATTAAATATTTATACCAATTTTTTTCTCTACATATATAATATTTCTCACGTGTTTATTGCAATTAAAGTCATAAATCAAATTACAAGCTTTTGAAACGCATAAAAGTAATGTTTTCATAAGAGCGTTATATACGCTGCGAAAACATAATGACAATAATTGGATTTATATATTTATTATAAGCATTATGTTAATGAAATTTTTTTAGACATTTGGCGAGAAAGTGAGACGAGAAAACGAAAGAACAAAAATATGTTTAGAGAGGAACGAAAAAAAATTTTTTTAATTATGATTTACGAATAATAAGTGTTGTTTAAACGCCATTCGTATACGCATTTATTAAGCGAGTAATTATTAAATATATAGTTTTGGGATAATAATGATCAGCAAAGCAGTAAATTGTTTTTGTTGGTGTTTTTAATTTTGGAAAAACGAAAAAAATATATAAATAGTGGAAAATGTTGTTGGCTGTCAATCATCGCATATACGATACATCGCCGGATAACGAGCATCAGTAACAGCAGCAGCAAAACGGCAACAACAAAAAACTTGACAATTTTGAAACTTTAACCAAACGCTGACTGAGTTTATCGCTGCGTCGTTAATGAATGAAAACCGGGTTTTATTTTTAAATACGCGACTCGCAGGTTATTTGATACGCGATTAACTATACGTTTATACAATTGTTTTATTTTTCTCTCGATTGAAGTTAATTAATTTTTGTTTGCGTTAATTAAGTTGACAACAATCCGAAAAACAAGTGATGGAAACATACGTTTACTGTGAAAACAAAAAAAACTTATAGCTCGCAGTAAATAAATATATCGAATTACGAAAATTTGTAACTCAAGTTATCGCTAAATATTGAATATTATGTTTAAAACAAATTAGAGAAATATTAGAAATTTCTAAATTGAAACTGCGATTTCAAAATTTTACTTTTTTTTATTCGGATAACATATCGAGTTAAGTAAATAAATAAACGCAACTCATTAAAAAATGTTCATTATCTAAAACAGTCTCGTATGTAATCGCGTAATTGCCATACCATTAGTTATGTATTCAATAAAAATGAAACTTTCATTTTTGCTCATCCGTTCCATCCGTTTAACATAACGAATGGGTCGGCGGTGTGTACACACACGGACACACTCGCGAAACGTAAAACATAAAATGGCAATTTTTCAAAAACGGCGACGAAAACTATACAACTTATAGACTAGAGAATACAAGCTATAAGCTATAAGTGAAAATACTAAAAGTATCAAAGCTTTTAATTGTGAACAATCATTTGAAAGAAGATAATACAACTTTTTTTCGCTTCAAGATTTTAGATAAAAACCAATTTTAGAACCCATTCAACTTCTGTTTTCTTTTTTGTTATAGGACTCGATAGAAGAAGAAAAATATTCTTTAAATCTGGTAATCTCATCACAGAAAAAAACGCAAATCTTTAAAACGGAAGTTAAGTGTATAAAAAAAGAGAAGGCAATACAATACCGAACACAAAGCTGAAAAAACAACTTTTTTTGATCTTTTGGGTAACAGACAGTGAAGTTAAATAAAAAAATGTTCTCTCTATCACTGCTATGTGGGGGTTTCGCAGTCAAATGAAACTATTTTGAGATGACTGCTATTGACTGAAATGTCTGTATTTTTTGTTTGAATGCTCATTAATCTATTGCTATTTAAAAAATGTTTTTCTTTTCATTCCGTTTTTCGTTTGTATACGAATCGCATGTTCGTGCGCAACAAGTACTGTACGGTTTAAGTGTGTTTTTAGCAGCAAAAAATCCGTCTTTTCGGAGATTTATGAGTTGGAATTATTTTTTTGTTTGTATTGAAATTATTTTCGTAAGCTATGTGTACAAATAAAATAATGATAAATAATATGAATACTTGAGAAGATTAGTGTAATTTATATTTATATTTATAATTTATTTCAATAAAAAACGCATTTTTGTATTTACTTTTTTTCCCATTTCTAAAACGGTTTTATGATAATTTATTAATAAAAAATATCAGTATTTAAAAAATAGAAAATTTGTTTATAATAAATTATTATTTTTCTTCTTTTAAAAACAGTTTTTTGTTTGTTATTGTTGTTGTTATTATTTTCGTTGTAAGAGTAAAAACGCGATCAATTTATTAAATTACTATCGCATAAAGTTTGATAACACTCTCTCTCTCTCTCTCACACACACACACACACACATACATACAGTACGCATACATTCACATACATTCACATACCCATACACAGGCACACATGAATACGAATCTTTATATTTAAAGAAAAGAAAGAGCAAGAATAAAATTGTTCCAATCATTTAAAATGCATTTATTATTTTTGCTCTATTGTGGAATCGCGGCGAAAAAATGGGAATATGAGCATTGAATGCAAACATTAATGGTGTTTTGGAAGAAAAAAATTTTAAATTCAATTATATAGCGCTCTACGCGTAGAGTGTATATGCAACACAAAAAATCTTTATATCTCATACGCCTCCAGAATAGAGAATACTTTTTTTCTGTCTCAGTGTTTATATCTAAATATTATAAATATTTTTGTGTTGTAAGCGTTTTACGCGGAATAGAGATCATAATATTCAAAATAAAATATATATTTGTGCGCCAAAGAAAAAAGAAAAAAGAAAACAATTTTATTATTAAACATTTTCTACTAATGTGTAAATGAAAATTGAAAAAATTCAACAAAAACGCTGCTATGTGTGTGTATGCATTTGTTTCCATATAAACAACAGAAGCAAAAAAACAACATTGTATTTTGAAACAAAAAGAGAGCACATTTTTTGCGTTACTCATTATTATGCAAATTACAAGGAGAACGAGGGAGCGATAGATCGAGAAAAAAAACTAATTCATTCTTCTATTTCCTAATTTCCTATATAGAAGTGTGTTATGGAAAAATACATATAAACGAAATTTTTGGCTAAAAATATTTCTTCCTCCTGTACTGTCTATATTTATAAGCTTATGCCGTATATAACTATACCTATTATTATACTATTAACATCCGTAATAGTAATATGAACTGCAATTTATTTGAAAGATCCGTTTGAGTTATTTTCTTAGATATTTATACCGTACCCCAGAAAGAAACTTCTAATAATGTCAACAATATTACTGCGTATTGATATTTGAGTTTATTTTTTTTGCGCTATGAAAACGTATATTTCATTCGCCAGAAAAAATAGAAAAATATATACTACAGCGCAACAAACAGTGGATGGGATATATTTTTCAATATAACAGTAGATAAATTTAAGTTAATATAGTATTTCAATCCCAGCGCAAAAAAAACTCGACGACTATATCATATCATTCGCTATTAATCGGAAAATAGAAATTTTTTTATTGGTAATCTATTTTTCCCTAATAGAAAAATATTTGATATTAGAGTGTTTTTTGCTGCTCTTTCGCAATAAAAAAAGAGATTTTACTTCTTAAAAAATTTTTGGCTGATCGAAATCTATTCCGAACACAGCAATAAAAATAAATAAATATGTAACTGAAAATTTTTTGAAGTGAATCCGCGCACACAAAAAATAACTTACCAGTAATACAGTAATAATAATAATAATAATAATAACAGTAATCGCATACTTATTACAAGACTAATCATTGAAATACTTCGGCACATTTTTTCCCTCAACTCTCTCACTCTCTCTCTCCCAATCAAATCAAGAAAAAAACTTGTTTTAACATAATTGCGACATTGAAATAATTAATTAGTTATACGGTATTTTTTCGCTATTAATTTAAATATTGTCATGAGATTTACCTTTTTTTCTACTAACGTGATAACATGATTAAGCATTTCTTAATTATATACCGGGACCTAAAAAACTGAATGCTAAATATGCACATTTATTAAGTACATTTTATATGAGGTCAGTTGACATTGTTTTCCACACACAAAACGCCGCTGCAATGATGAAATATTTATTAAAGCGCTTCATAATATTTTGTACTATTATTACTACAGTATTCCAGTATTTAATCAGTGATGCGAAAGCTCGAGAGTTGGTTTCGTTTATTGAGCTGTAATTAACGCGATTCCATAACTTAGAGTATACTTTTTAATTTTGTTAATCAATATACAGTGTTTTACAATTTACAATGTATATTTGCAGAGCTCGACCATAAGATTCTTAAAAATTCTATCATTATATTGAATATAAAAAAATATTCTATCATTACTGTATATACTATTATATACATATACATTGTATATTCTAACTGTAAATACCCATTGCTGCGAAACAGTTTACGGAACAAAGTAGAATAAAACCATAACTTCAAGTTTGTATTCAGATAACACTTACTGTAACTGAAACGCTCGATCAGTTCGCGCTCATTTTTATTCGGAGCGCGAGCGAGCATAAGCAAAGAGCGTGTGCATCAATGATTATTATTAAACATTAACTTTGTGCCTGACATTTCGTTTTCAGAAACGAAAACGTAAAAAAAAAAAAGAATTTTCCTCTTTTTCTTTATTTCCTAAATTCATTTTTCTAAAATAAATATTTTACATGCCTCGCTGTCATTTGCGTTTTTAACATTTTAGTGTATATATATTTTTTTAATATTTTTTTTTTGTTTAAACTTTAGTATAACTTAGTGTGCAATTTCTTCTATTGTTGTGTGCGCCGCACACACACACACACACATACAATACAGTTCTATAGCCTGGTAGCGGTGTAGGGCTGGTGTAGGAAGACCTTATTCTCATGTCGTACCTTTTGAAGCCGAAGTTAATGGTTGATTGACACGCGACTCATACATCATTAACGGCAGACTAAAGATGCAATTCCTGATTGCTTTAGAAAAAAAGCGGAATTGAGTTTTTGAATTCGTAACTCACACACAGCCAGAAAATTAAATATTTTAAAAGTTTTTTGTTCTGTTTTGTAAACGGTTTCGGATAAATGATATGATGCTCTCAACCTTGAGGTTCTCCCCTCCAGATATCTCTCTAATATCTGCATTTTTTACGAAATACACCATCAATTTGGGTTGCATTGCATTCAATGCTTTCAATGCTGCATACATTGTATATTCATTACGTAAGGATACATCACATTAGAATGCTTTTTATGCCACCACTTACCACACTTACCCATTTAAATAGGTTTGGGGGTATTAATAGGCGCACAGCCCTCTTATTTAAATTTCCTGTTAAGCTACGGCTTTCTTCGTAATAAATGCTTCACATTATGAGTAATGCATTGATTAATCTCCAGGCTTTGTTAATTCGTTTTTCGGTACCATTTCTCTGCGCGCGTATTAATATATATTAGTTATTACTATTCTCCTCTTTATTAGCAAAAATTTTTGGCTCATAAAATTTATCATATGTACAGTCAGTTAGGCATTCATACAAATGGCTTGTCTGCTGTCTGTGTGTGTGTGCAGCTCTTAATGATATTTTTATCTCCATATATATATGTTTTATTATTTGTTATATAATTTATTTTTCCTAATATCCTGTTTATAAGATTCGATCTATAAATTTATTTTGTTTCAGTTTTTGTTTGTCTCGTCGATTATAATTTATTTTTATCGATGGAAAAATGCTCGTAAATTATAATCTAAAAAATTTTATTCCTGATCGAAACGATAACAGAAATATATTTGTTATGTTTTCTTTATTTACGTATTATTATTATTATTATTATTATTGATGGTAACCATTATTTGATTAATGCTCTCAAATAAAGTTTAAATATTGGGACCGAAATTAAGCAAAATTTTTGTTTTCGGTTAAAAATTTTCTGCTTTTTCTCCGATCACTTAATTAAGCCGAACACACGTTTATTTTGTTGTTATCGTAAAACAAATAAAACAACTGCCAAAGAATTACTGGCGCTTATCTGTTACGCAGCGTAACAGCACTATGCCTTCGACAACGTATCGATTAAAGCGCTTTGTTTTCCATATAACCTTTAATATTTCTGATTAATCAAATTTCTTCCTTTCTTTTCGTTCAACGCGTAAGTATTTCCAATTTTATCGCACATTTGTGTGTGGATCGCAAAGTGGGTGTATTTTGAATGGAATTTTGTTTTTATCGCGTTAACACTAAGCGCTGTAGTATTTCATATCAATCTCGACAATAATTCTCTGATCGCAATATATATATTATATTATATATATTTTTTCATATTTTCTTTGCTTTCATTCTATATTTTGTTAGTTTGTTTCTTTTGTTTCTGACTTTTTTATTTCGGGTTTTTTTGTGCGCTCAATGATATTTCTCTCTTCTTTTTTTGATTTCTATTTTTCTATTAAAAAAGAAAAATGCTTATACTATTCAATCGGTACATTAGTCGGCAAAGACTGTATATATGTGTGTGTATTTGTGCTCTCTATTTGGCGTACACTGCAAATGCGTTCAGTTCGCTATGAAAACTTATAACCGAAATCATTAATTTTTCCTGAAGTGATAGTGTGACACAAAATATAGCCCAAATGTTTATATCACTTTGGGAACTAAAGCTTTAGTCATTTTCCTTTAAATATACTTCACTCTCGTTCACTCACTCTTCTCTTATTCTATTTTGTTTTACTAAAGGAAAACGCGGTATAAATAGAAAAGCGTTTGACAAAAACAGTTTAACTGTGAAACTCTCTCAATAATTGACAGCTAGCTTTCATTTATCCGAACGCACACATTACACATACGCACAGACAGACAGACACATACACTCTCACACTCACACACACATCTCACTGTAACCATCATTTTCATATGTTTCTATGTTTTATATTACAGTATTCAAATTGAGCTTATCATATATTTATAATATGATATTATTGCCTGATAACATGACAAGAATAACTTACACACACTATACGTTTTATTTTTAATTTTGAGCGTTATTTAGCAGCGAAAAAATTTTGGGCGCCGAAAAGATGTCAATTTATTACGTGAATTTTAATGGTGCGCTGAATTATTAATTTTTTCCTTCTGTACGAGCTATTAATATAAATAAAAAAAATTATTCGGTTTTTCTCGTTTGCGAAATTTTTCCTGTGTATTGCGAAAATTGCGTTGGTTTTTATTTTTATTTTTGTTTTCTTCTATTTATGAGCTTTGAGAGCACTTTATTTTGCTTATTTTCTACGAAATCCAATGTATATTTATCTCATAAATGCGGTAAATATATATTCTGGCGAATGAATAGGAAAATTCAGTATTAATGATGCACTGTAGCGAAAACACTAATCGAAGTGTTTTTTCCTCTAAATTGAACTTTAAAAGTTTTCAATTACAGATCGTTAAAAGCTACCGTTAGATGTGTTAAATGTTACCGTATAATTTAATTATCGATTTTCAATTAATTCAAATGCATTACGAATTACAACTATACCTGGGAATTCTGTTTTTTAATCTAATTTAAATATATATTTTTTTTTTAAATTCGTCTTTTACTTTTTCGTTTAAAAAAAGAAATTGGCTTTAAAAAACACAATGAAATAGTTTCAAAAATATCCTTGATTTTTGGTTTTTTTTCTGCATAAAAAAATCGATGAATACATAATACGGATGAATTGAATTGAGGCCATCATTTATAAAGTACAAACTCTAAACGTGCAGTCTATTTAAAAATATTATCAATCGAGCATATTTGCGGCGCACTTACCGTTAATGTAATATTCATTTTAATATTAATTGACTCGCAAAACAAAAATCGAAAAAAAATATTAAAACAATTTTTCAATTATGAGTAACAAAATTTACATTATTATTAAAATATTCGGTTAATAAATTCGATTTATTTTTTTCTAATATTTTTTTAATGCGAAAATTAGTGCACACAAAAAACTTAATCCCTTAACTCAGTATGAAATTTTTGAATAATTTATAAAATTCATTAACTCGTAAGCCTTTAATATTATAATAATCAACAGACTAACCACGTAAGTCGCGATCAATTTTAGTTAGTTTTTATTCAGTTTATTTATACATTTTGTAACTTTTAAGTTTAGGTATTGTAAGACCATTCGTATTATTCTCTCTCCACTGATCTCTCCTCGATTCCCATTTATATTCCACGCTTCTGTGGTCTTCTCGTTCTGTTATTCTAGTATTGAGTTAATAGTTTGTGGAACTATTTCATAGCTCACTCGATCAGTACTTTTTCGCACATTTTTCAGTGTGTATTCCCATTCACTATTATTATGCATATTTTGACACGTACTAAATAGCATCGGAACACTTCTTCCATTGAGGAATCGAGAGAGAAAAAGAGTATGTTTGGTATTCAATAGTCGGACTGTTGGCTGTTGTCGGGCGGAAAATAGAACTTGTGTGCACACTTTGTCAACTAATTCAATGGCTGCCAGAAGAGTATTTTGATAGTTATTTTTTCGACGCCCAAAGAAAGAAAACATTTTATTATAGTAGAGCGCGTGCTGCGCATCTTTTATTATGATTGAAAAGCCGTCGCTCTATATTCTTATTTAGTAAATCAAGTCCATCGCCGCAGCCATCATTCTCTAACAAATGCTATTATGTAAATGAAATTTTATCTGACTCTAAAGCGCTCCGTTATATATACTTTAATTTCGGTGGTTTTTCTCCGTTCGCTTTCTTTCCCATAGCGACGCATACTATCAATGCGTTTTCAGTTTTATGTCTCTTTGTTATTCCGCGTCTCAAATATATATGTTTATTTTTTTATAGCCGTATTCAGTGTTGAACCGAGAATTAAATGACTTGCAAAGTGCTTTTTGTTAATTGATTTTAACCATTTTTTTCTATGTAACAAAGTTATAGCGCACGAGTTTGAGGTTAAATTCATTGTACTCATTGTGTATGCAACGCTACATTACTATTATTGTTATGTCGTATACTCTTTTTTTATTGTTATGAATTAGCATTTTATATCCTCGGAATTTTTTTGATTGATAATCACTGTTATATACATTGTTTTATTTTTGGGAAATACGAAAAAACAGTTCCTAAAAATCGGTATTTTTAGCACACGTTTCGCTGTAATTCGCAAATGATTTATATTAATATACAATAATATATAATAAAATATTAAAACAGTGAACGGCGACGAGAAAAGAGGCAATATTTATGTTCAATTAATGTGTTTAGTTATTAAATATGGGTTTGCATTAACATCTATCAAAAAGTGCAAAGTGTTTTGGTGTATACAGTATACGGTATGTGTGTGTGCTGTTGTTAATGCTTTTACTTTTACTCGACACAGACAAAACAGTAACTGTATTCTCTCACACACAGACACACACACACATACACAGCAAACATAGAAAACAGTGAACTAAAACAAAAATATTCGCAAAGAGTTTTGGCATACAATAACTATAATTATTATTATCGTGAACTCATTGCAATGATTTGCAGTGAGCGATGCAGCGAACGAAATATATTCTGTATATATCTGTAGTAATGTCAAAATTTTATTGCGCGAATACCGAAAATTGCTATACGTATGGAATTAAAGGTCTGCACACACCAACTACTGTTTCTACTGCTACTCCTAATACCACCACCAATACTACTACTACTAATAAATTCGATTCGATTCCGTCTTTTCGTTATAATAATATTTTTGTGTTTCATATTCTGTTTCGTTTGTCTGTATCTCTCCTTTTATTCCTCCGTTCGTATTCTGTTCTACTCTTTTCTTATTCTTGTAGTCTTGTAGTTGATGTTTGCCGGAATTATTTATGTCTGACTACAAACATATATATAAGTTATATATCAGAGCAAAAGTAATTCTAATCTCTATATTTATTACAGCAATAGCTCTATGATTTTGTCGATTGCAATGTTGTATGTGTTCATAAATTTTTCTGTAAATAACTGTTTCACTATAATAATGTCGTTTTGTGAATATTGTGGTGAATAATAATATTACATTTTCATACGCAACATAAATTCTATTACCATTTAGATCTCTCTCTACACTGCACAGCATTGCACAGCACTTAACACCACTATCTCTCTCGCACTCTCTCTCGTACTCACAAGTTTTTCATAAAATATTTTTATTCCATCGTAATTCCTTTGAAATTGGATTCTTTAAACTAAATTATGTTATTACGCATTTATTATGCAGTATCTAATAAAACATAATCTTAATTTTTATTATATATATGTCTCGTCTCCCTTACTGTGAGCGCGCGTTATCTTTATGTTTAAAAAAACTTTTTATTATTGTCATTGCGGTATTAACATTCATCTTACTTGAAAAAATATCATTTTCGGTATGTTTGCAGTAAATGTGTAAAATTTTAGCGAAAATAAAACATTATGTGGCGAACTATATCACGAAAACACAGAATACTGAATCAACAAGAAATAAATAATAGAGAGATAGAGAGAATAAACAATTATTTACATTCAATTTAAGTAATTCTGTACCAGTTGTTTATTTAGTGGACTTTTTGCATACATAAACACACACACATTGATTGTCAACAAAAATGATATTCATTACATGTAATATTAATGCATTTCTTCTTGTCGTTCATTGTTCCAGCAAAATATCAAGCGATAGCGAAAAAACGCATTGACGGCCAAAAAGCATGTCAAACCATGAACTAACAAAGAAGAAGAAAACGCACGAACAAAAAATATCGGGAGAGAGAGAGAGATTTCTGGATAAGAGATTGAATTGTTCTCAAAACTCTAATTGAATTCTGGCTTTTACTTGTTTTACTACTAAAAGCAGCAAACTATGGAGAATTAAGACGTGCATTCAAAGGAAAAAAAATAACTATATTTATGGCGAAACACACACATGATATACCAGTACTGTACTGCATATACAGAAATATATATAACTTATATATACATAAAACCAATTTGTTTTCATTGCAATCTCTCCTTTTTGATAATATAAAGGTTAGAAACGAAGCGAAAAAGCGAGGCATATATTAATATTTGATTAAATACTGATTTTATTAAGTTTTACAAATGATTCTTCTCAGACAGTGTGTTTGAGGTCATCAAAACTGATTTGTGTTCAACCTCTTTATGATTGATGCCATCATTTGTCTGCATATTGGTGTATGCGTTGATGTCTACAGTGAAAGGAGAGTGTCGTGCGTTAAACTGTATTTCATCACTTGTTTTCTCTTTATCTAATAAACGCGATCTGTCAAGCAGTCACTCTTTTATTACATAATATAAATGATAACGTATCGCATTCGCCGAAATCAATGCAAGGTGTGATGTCTAAAGCCATGCATAGATTGTCAACTTATTTATTATCCAATTTTTTTAACGCTCGTGTTATGCGTTAAATCTTGAGCGCAAAAAATGTGTAGCAATCGGTTTTTTCCCGATGCCTAAAATGTCACTAAAACTGTCAATATTGGTTTATACGTTTTTTTTATTTTAACGTACGCTAAATGTAATCCTTGTGCTAATTATTTATACAATTATTAATAATTAGTACGCAACATAAAACTTAAAAAATTATTGCCCATAAATTCAAAACCGGAGTTTAATCTGGAACACGGGAATCATTAGTCGGTACAGTACTGGTCATTATGACCGCTCTCTATATATATTAAAATAGTTGTTCTGTTACGCGAGTTTTTTTGTGTGAAATATTGCTTCAGGCGTTTTGCTAATTTACGGAATTAAATAATATAATTTATATTCGATTAAATATTATTTGGGTTGTTATGAATCGGTGTTACGGCGTTTGGGCTAGTATTTGGGCGTTTACGTCATACATCGGATATCCGGCTGCACGCATACACTCATTCGAATTTAATACAAGTATTATTACTTTATATTTTTCTATGACCTAATCATTGAAAAAAATTATATTTCAAAATATTTTTGATTACGCGTACACAAACCAAAAAGCATTGTTTTGAATAAATTATTAGTTTTCCGTCTGCTTTTAATTAAATCAACTGCTAATTATATGAATTACTGTTTTTCGCAGAGATTTTCCAGCGTTGAAATAATCTTTAAAATATTAAAAACATATCAAACTTTAAAAGTGCTTCACAGCGTTCAATACGTTACGGCAGTGTTGTGTACGTTACGATCGCATAATACTGTATTCAGTGCCTGCACTGTTCTTAGCGCTATTTTCATTATTTTCCAGTACTCTTTTTACAGTACACGCGATTCATAAATTATTTGATTCCCAGAATAATTCTGGTAATTATAATAAAACTAAGTCCCGCTTTTACATGCTGTGAATATGTATATATACGCGACTAACGAAACTCAATATAATACATATATACCGTATACGTATATATGTATAATATATGTATAGTTTATATTTAAATTTGATTATTTTATTCATTATTTTGATTTAAATCTACGAATACGATTCACTCATTTATCTCTGATTCCCGCAAAACTATTCTTACATTAAAAATTAAGATCACTGTGAGTCGCAATACTGTAAAAGTAAAAAAAATGTTTTTTGCTTTCTTGAGATACGACTCGTGAGAGAGACGTCAATTAATCATTTTGTTCAAATAACATCCATATTAAGTGAGTCATTAGATTAAAAACGCATTTCTCTCATATGTTTGAGCTTTGAAAAAATGACAATTTCTTTTTTCGGGTAAAAATAATTGTCCAAATGGTATCATATACTCTGCGCGTTATTATTCCGTACGAAACGATATTTGTTTTATTATATTCTGGTAATGTTTATGTGTTCCCAATTTTTTTATATCCAATTTCTTTTATTTTTTTTACTATAGATTCTTTTATTTTTGTTTGAAATTAATAAATCATGTGTCAAATTAGAGTTGTTTTTCTTCCTATGTTTGGAAGACGAGTGACATTATTCTCAGTACGAGAAAATAAAATTAAATATAGATTAAAATTTTTTTTCATAAAATAAAAGTCATTAAAAAATTTTTTTATCAAAATTGTTTCATGTTATTAATGCGAATGTTATTTGGATGAGAAATAATCGACGAAAGCTATTAATAATAATTACTATATGACGAAATATGTTTGAAATAAAAATTAAGGATTGGCAAGACATGGCAATATTACAGTGTTTCGCGTAATGATCGACTAAGATATGCTTAAATAGCGTCCAATGCGATACAGCGAAACACATTAACGCGAAACGAATATTATTTTAAAAAACGATTTAAGAATATAGTTTAAACAAATGGGTAATTAATTTTTGGAAAAATAAAATATTAAAGCAAAAATATATTATTAATAGAAAATTATTCGCATTTTAATCGTCGTGAAAATTATTTATGCCTAATAATTTTTGGGTAAATAACTATTACATTATAATTTTAAGTGATCGCGCACTCAGTTTGTATTATAATCAAAATTGCATGCATACAAATCTGAATTTTCCCAGCACTGTTTAATGTACTTTATCAGATTATATTATATATAAATATATATATACGTATTTATATTTATGATTTATCGGCGGTGTTTGCCTCAAAGAAAAAAGCATTCTCACCTGTTGAATATGTTCGTGCTTTTTGTCCTCTCTCTCTCTCTCTCTCTCTCTCTCTCTCTCTCTCTC